>JABFQM010000877.1:0-27292 GCA_022816865.1 Zelostemma sp. ZL-2020
CACCCAAAATTGGTGACACCAATCTCTGTAAAAGAATGACCGTTTAAAATAATGCATGAAATAAAATCTAAAAATTGAAATTAATTTGCCAATTGAGTAATCGCAGAAAGACGGTTGTGGCTCTCGTGACTGCATTCCCTAGACAGGTTCTGACATGAACCTACCCTGCGGAGTTGGTGGAATTTTATTTCCAATCGGTCAAAATTTTGTACGGTTTCGTCATAACTGGTAGGTGACTTATATTCTGGAGGCGGTAATCGATGGTAGTTCCGGTAATCCGTTTTCGTTTCTGTAAAGTTGTAAGTTTGTAGAATTCAAACAAAGTTATAGTGATTTTGGACTTTTCATGGGATTTTACCTTTGCTTTTCATGTGCGCAGTGCCACAATCAAAATATTTAGCATGCACCGTGTTTAGTAAAACTGACGTCTACTAAAGGCGTATTTTTCCCCGTATGTATACAAGCATCACCTTGCAGCTGTGAAGAGCAGTTGAAGTCGACGACAATTTGAACTACTCTGACTCAAAGTTGCTCTGACCCATTTTTTCTCTTAGTGCAGTGAAACGCATATTTTCGCATTCCGCACGTCAGCTTTACTGAAACAATCCAAAAGCACAATTTATTGTTGAACGAGTGTAACAGGAATTTGTAACAAGAAATAATTCATTATACATACCACGTTCTGCAGTTTTTGGATCTTTACAATGTCCTGACAAAAAAAATTGGTCAATTAAATTTTCAAATAAAAATTTATTATTTCGTTGAAAAAATTTTTTTTACCAAATGCATATTCATTACCTTGTTTTTTTTCAGAATAATATAAAAATTAGTATTATGAAAATTATGTTCATCACAACGCTAATCGTGAGCATCACCGCCATAAGATGGTCCTGTATAAACTGTTTTAACCCGTTCCTGTAAAATAATTACAGTGTAGTCTTAGAATATTATACTCTTATTCAATTTTTTGATAAGAATTCCTAATTTTTTTAGTTTTGAAATTTTTTTTTACATACTTACTTTGCTTGCCTTTTCGACAAAAAAAATGCGTGGTGAAGATGATGATGAGAATAAGACCCACGAGAAACAGTATGATCGGATAATGGTCCACCCAAAATTGGTGACACCAATCTCTGTAAAAGAATGACCGTTTGAAATCAGAATTTTATACAGATTTTTAAAACGGACTATAACGCAGTAGTATAATAATGATCGCACAATAATAATCACATAAAACACGATTAATTGATCGAGACCCTCGCAACGGGGGTATAGCATGTTTTGTCGAATGGAAAAACAAAATCCATAAGCAAATAACATAATCAATCATCAAGCTGATGATATCGGTGTTCACCGATATGTTCGACCGTCGCTGCAGTAAACCGTCGCTGTAAGCGCGCTACAGCGACGCCTTACAGCGACGGTAGAGTGCATATAGACTGCAGTGCCTTCGTTTTCTTGAGTTTCGTTCTGGTAAACTTTTGTTTTCCTGAGACGCACCCCAGATTTCCGTGAATCTGGGGTGCCTTGTTATGTTCTTAATGGTCTTTGCTCTCAAGGCATATCTAGAAATTAATGTTTTGTGACTGAATTAAGGGTTTTTGGAATGATAAAAACTCACCGAACTGATGCAAGAAGTCATTTTGTTCCTACTTTCCAGAATTCAGAGGCAAAATCAAGTTTATTTCACACTCCAAAGAATCTCCGATTCGTCATTGATTTTCCTCGTTCATCTTTTTTAAAAGTCTTGATTTCAGCTACCACTGTCAATTTGAACTAGTTAACTCAGACTGCCGACTCTTCAAAACAATTAACGCGAATGGCATTGTCTGTAAATCACATATTCAACTGCATCATGAAAGCAAAAGGTAAGAAATTCCTCTTGAGGTATTTTCAAGCACGCGAAGAACGACCAAGTAAAAAACTGCTCCGTTTTCTTTCACGAATATTTGCACCAGCTCCTGCAGAAGGAGAAGTAGTTTGTCGATGCAATGAAAGAACACCACGATCGCAGCAACCAAAAGCTGAAAGAGGAAAAGGAGCTATATCTGGAAGCTGAGGAAAATGCTAAGCAGTGGGTCAAAACTTCGGAACTTCGGAACTTCGGAACTCGAAAACGAGGAATTATAAGCCGACTTGACCATCGGCGAATTCCAGTACCAGAAAGAGGCTGAAATCATCGATGACTTGAGAAACCATCTCAAAGAAGCTTTGCATGGGAATGCAATGCTCCGAAATAAAGTAGAAGTCTTGGAGAATGAAGACAGTATTTTACAGGCCCACATTCAAAAGTAATTATAATT
The DNA here is from genome assembly GCA_022816865.1 of Zelostemma sp. ZL-2020. NCBI lineage: Eukaryota > Metazoa > Arthropoda > Insecta > Hymenoptera > Platygastridae > Zelostemma > Zelostemma sp. ZL-2020. The sequence continues at coordinate 2,304 of JABFQM010000877.1, forward strand.
CATATACTTAAATTAAAATTCATGTTCACTTTTATCTAATTCAATGTGATGCTTTCTCACCAGGTGGACGAAATCAGGCGTTAAACCGAAAAAAGCTTCGAACTCGGCTCAAGAAAAGCTACGCAGTACGATGAAAATGCTGAGCATGAAAGAGCAGGAGATAAATAAACGCCTCAAAGCTGAAACGAATCGTCCCAATCAGAAAATCGAGGAGTTGATGAACATCGTTGAAACCTACAAGTCGAAGAAGTCAGATGATCACTAAACTGGCAGAGAGAAAGTTAGAAATAAGGGCATATTGAAAATGTACCTCGCCTGTGTAACGTTTTTGCCCGAAAAGTTACATGCATGAATTAAATGGAACTTCATGTAATAAGATTATTGTAAATAAAAGTTTGATAAAGCAAAGAAGTTCGACATTTGTTAAATACCCTTTGGAAGAATATTAATTTTTGCACCTGCTTTTGCTGAATTAGTAAGTGATTTTTGCCTACTTCTTATGCATGCAATCCAGTTTTTCAAGTATATCAGCTCTAAAACATTTACGAACGTTGAACGGCACATTTGAACGATTTGCAGTTTCGCGCATTTAAAAAACGAGCCAATGAGAAAGCAGTTATGCGAATGCGCCCTATTTCTGCGAAATCTGGCGGAAAAAACAACCAGGTTAGGTTAGTGCAAGCAAAAGCAAGGAATTTCGTTGTGACAATTTATTAATTGTTTAAACCAAAATGATAATCGCAGTTATTAATAATAATTCTGCAACAACGAAGTTTTAAGTACTCGCCAAAACTTGTTCTATTTTTAAATCTCCATTTTTTACGATGCAGCACTGAAAAATTGCCAGTACTCCAATATCACAATAATATTCGAAGTAATTAATTCGAATTAATCACTTTACCTAAATTCTAACCACTCAATTATTACTTTTTGTCTACTTTGTTCTACACATTTTTCAATTCATTAACTCTGCTATCGATTTCGTTACTAACTTTTTTCATACTTTACGTGCAATATTTTTTATAGTAAAATCGTCAAAATCATCTTTAATGAAAACAAATAATAATTTAAAAAATTGTTCAAACTCATTGAAAATATTTAATGAAATCAGGTAACCATGGACGAGCTGAACCGAGTCACGGCGATGTCGCCGGCGAAAGATTCAGTCCAGTCAGCTCCAGGTTCATCTCAGCCAACCCCGATCAGCAACTCGGAATCCGGTACATCCCGTCCAGCAGCGGAGGTCAAGAACAATCTGCAGCGTATTCAGCAGCGCAAGCAGCAGGTGTTCAACTGGCCGCAATTCCGAAAACTGATCAAACTGGCCAATTACTCGGCTTGTCAGACAGAAGAATGCAAATGCAACGGATGGAAAAATCCGCAACCTCTGTCGAAATCTCCAAAGAGCGAGGCGCAGCAGCCGAACACGAATCTTTTTTACAGTCTCTGCAAAACCTGCAACCACACTCTAGAGAATCACATCTCGCACTTGCCGACGCATTCCGACGAAGAGCTGAACAAGCTGCTCGGAATGGTCATCGACATCGACAATATTTTCATGGGCATGCAGAGAGAGGAAGATCCGGATACCAAGAAAGTGTATTATTATCTTTTTAAGCTTTTGAGAAAGTCCGTTCTGCTGATGACGAAGCCCACGGTCGAAGGTCCCCTTGGTCATCCTCCTTTTGAAAGGCCCAGCATCTCCCAGGCGATCATGAACTTTGTCGTGTTCAAGTTCGGACACCTGTCGCAGCGCGAGTGGCAGGGCATGTACGACCTCGCGAAAATGTTCCTCCACTGCCTGAACTACTGGAATTTCGAGCCCCCGAGTACGATCAGGACCGCGGTAAACGCGGAAGAGGCTCCGGCTTACAAAATCAATTACACCCGGTGGCTCGTCTTCTGCCACGTGCCAGCTTTCTGCGATTCCCTGCCGCACTACGACACTACCCTCGTCTTCGGAAGGACCTTGCTCCAGGCGGTTTTCAAATCCCTCTGTCGGCAGCTGATGGACAAATGCCACAGCGAGAGGGACAAAATGTCGCACGAGAAACGAGTCCTCGTGCTCACGCATTTCCCAAAGTGCGCTTTTTATCCTTTTTTTTCCGTCGAATGATTCGCAGCTAATTTTCTCGTTTTTTTTAGGTTTTTGCAGATGCTTGAGGTCGAGATTTACGCCGAGAATTCGCCGATCTGGGATCCCGAGTTTAAACGCGTGCCACCCATGCATTTGCAGTCCGCCCTGGAATCGAAAGGAGGCACGAGTCGGAAAACGGGGGAGTTCGAGAAGGTCACAGTCGCGCCCAATGACAAGGATAATTTCACAACTATAAATATCAGTCCAGGGATCAAAAAGCTCCATGAGAAACGACCGCACTCGGAGATGAGGCCCGAGTCGAAAAGGCGGAAAACTGAAGAGGCTTTCGAGGACTTGCCGGAGGAAACCGTGGCCGAGATCGTGGCCACGATTAACGATCCGAATTATATGTACGGTCCGGACGTCGTTTTCCCGCCAAATGTACCCAGAGATGAAACCGCGAAGATCGAGGAGAGTCGGAAAATCATCGAATTCCAGGTTATCGGGAACAGCTTGACGCGACCGGTTTCGAAGCAGACGATGCTCTGGTTGATCGGGCTCCACAACGTCTTCAGTCACCAGCTGCCGAAGATGCCCAAGGAGTACATTTCGCAACTGGTTTTCGACCCGTACGATTTCATTTAATTGTCAAGTACAAAAAGATCATTCCAGCAAACTAAAACGGACATTTTCATTCTCAGGAAGCACAAGACTTTGGCGCTGATAAAGGACGGCCGGCCAATCGGCGGGATTTGTTTCCGCATGTTCCCGGCCCAGGGTTTCACGGAAATCGTGTTTTGCGCGGTGACGTTCCAAGAGCAGGTGAAAGGCTACGGCACGCACCTGATGAACATGCTGAAAGATTATCACATAAAAAACAACATCCTTCACTTCCTGACTTTCGCCGACGAATTCGCGATCGGGTACTTCAAAAAGCAGGGTTTCAGCAAGGACATTAAGCTGCCGAAAGTCATGTACCAGGGTCACATAAAGGACTACGACAGCGCGACCTTGATGCACTGCGAGCTCAACGCGAAAATCGTGTACACCGAGTTCACGGCGGTCATAAGAAAGCAGAAGGAAATCGTGAAGAAATTGATTCAGCAGCGCCAGCAGGAGATTCAGAAAATCCACCCGGGATTGACTTGTTTTAAGGAAGGAGTTCGAGGTATTCCGGTTGAGTCCATTCCTGGCATCCGGGAAACGGGCTGGAAAAATTACGCCCAGACGAGGACGCGGGGCGTCGCTAAAGCCGTCCAGGGTCCGGAACCTATGGAAGCTTGTTTGGACGTGACCGACGCACTTTACAACGCGTTGAAGAACGTTCTCAACAGCGTGAAAAACCATAGCACCGCTTGGCCCTTTCTCAAACCCGTAGATAAAAATGAAGTTCCTGATTATTACGATCACATTAAATATCCCATGGGTCGGTGAAATTTTTAGTTTCTTTTTGTTTTGAAAGATGATAAAATTAATCGTTAACTTTTCATTTCAGATTTAAAAACGATGACGGAACGTTTGAAGGCGAGGTACTACGTGACGCGGCGACTTTTCATTGCGGACATGACGCGAATTTTCACGAATTGCCGGTTGTACAATAGCCCGGACACGGAATATTACAGATGCGCCAACGCGCTCGAGAAATATTTTCAGACGCGGATGAAGGAGTGCGGTCTGTGGGACAAATGAGCTTTAGTGGTTGCGAATTTTGACAATGCTGTGATGTAACGCGAACACAAAATTCGCGGGTTTTTATCGGTGGACGCTTTCCGTAGGATTTTATTTATAAAGCAATCTTATTTCTCATGTTTTATCAGATTGGAAAAGAATTTAATTTTTAATATTTTGAAGTATTCATGTAAATCGCTTTATTTAATAACTCGTAATGTGTAGTAACGTATAGACAATTTAATTTTAAGAAAATTTTCAATATAATAGACCATGGGTTTCACAATCTAATTAGACCGGTTAATTAGAGAATGCAGTGCAATTGTAATTATGCCTGATTGTATGTTCACCCTTTGGAACAGTGCTTGCCGGCGAGCATCTTGAATGTGGCTCAAGCAGGTACTCAATAAAATAACACTTCCGTAAAATAAAGTGTATTCCGAAATTTTATAAAAGTCAATGAGAATCGATCTTTTAGTCTGTCTTGAATCAAGTAAAAGCAGAAGCCGATTCTTCGTTCGTCGTGCTTATTTTAATCTCGATCAACCTTGACTTTTTTACTTTTAATTACGACTAATGCAATTTATGAAGAATTAAGATCAATTGTATTTTTTGGTCCTTCTTTCGACGCAGTGAATCATCAAATGAGTCTATCAATTTTCAATGCCACGTGAATTCCACGTTTATAAAAATCGATCCCTGAATTACCAAAGTATTTTCGTTGCGTTTATAAGGCCATCGATGTTTTTGCGCGTTCGCCATTGAAGGCGACATCCTTGTAGGGTAGTAACTCGACGTGACATTGTAAAATACCGAGTGGTTCGCCATGAAATTTTCGTTCGCGATTTCGAGTACCATTTCCGTAGGCTCGCTTTTATTGTAACAATTGGGTCAAGAAGAAAATTTTACCATTTCGTTAATACGCATGTTTTGTTTGTGTAAAAGTAAAAACGAAGTTTTCAACGTTTCACGAATGTAAATCCGAGTTTTGTAATCGTACCGATCATGTAAAAAACACATTAAACCGTGAACTACATCGCAGTTACAATTTGTACATGTACTTCATGCTCTGCTTATAACAAAATTAAAACACTTATGAATGAAAATTACAATCTCCGCCGTTACTCAATCGAGGGCTTTATCAACACCCGAAATTCAAAAGTACATTTCTCTTTTCTTTTCTACGATGAAAAGCGATGCATCCAATTGTAATAGATTTAACAATAAGTGGAAGAAAGTGACAGGCAATTTAGAAAACTTCTGTAATTGGTATAAAGTGCCGACTTTTACCAGCGGCAAAAAACCGCCGAAAGAGGCTGCTTCGTAAAGTAGCGTTTTGTTCGAGAATGCTTGTCCATATAAGCGCGATGCATCCTTACAATTAGCGCGGTTAAAGCGAAGAAGGGGAAGCGATATAAAGCGGCATAGTTTGTTCAGTAGCGCGATTCTACGAAACGAAGCAAGGCGCCGGTATTACTTCTAGTCAAGTACTTAAAGTGTTAATTTTGTGTTATAAAACGTAAGTTCCCAAACTTTCGTCCACTTTTTTCCTCTCGTTTGACCGTCGTCTTTGTTTTAGTGTACAAAAATGTGCGACGACGATGTGGCTGCGCTTGTCGTTGACAACGGTTCAGGGATGTGCAAGGCTGGTTTCGCGGGGGACGACGCACCCCGCGCCGTTTTCCCTAGCATCGTGGGAAGGCCACGCTATCAGGTAATTTTACCACCCCCTTTTTTAATTCCGAGTTGATTAATTCAAGATTCATTTCTGTAAAGGGCATAATGGTCGGGATGGGCCAAAAGGACAGTTACGTTGGTGACGAAGCGCAGAGCAAAAGGGGCGTGCTGACGGTAAAATACCCAATCGAGCACGGGATCGTCACGAACTGGGACGACATGGAAAAAATCTGGCACCACACGTTTTACAACGAGCTGAGAATTACTCCCGAGGAACATCCGGTGCTGCTAACGGAGGCTCCTTTGAACCCCAAGGCCAACAGGGAAAAAATGACGCAGATCATGTTCGAGACTTTCAATTCCCCCGCGATGTACGTCGCGATTCAAGCGGTTTTATCTCTTTACGCTTCCGGGAGAACTACGGGAATCGTCTTGGACAGCGGCGACGGCGTTTCCCACACCGTGCCCATTTACGAGGGTAAAACCTGAAGCAAGAGAGAGAGTTGATGAGTTTTTAAAAAGAGATTGATCGCGTTAATTAAATGCGCGCTGCGTTCCAGGTTACGCGCTGCCGCACGCAATCTTGCGCTTGGATTTGGCTGGCCGTGACCTTACGGATTACCTTATGAAAATACTCACCGAGAGGGGATACTCGTTTACTACCACCGCGGAACGCGAAATCGTACGCGACATCAAGGAAAAGCTTTGCTACGTGGCTCTCGATTTCCAGCAGGAAATGGCAACCGCCGCGGGATCCAGCGCCCTAGAAAAAAGCTACGAATTACCGGACGGACAAGTAAAACATCGAACTCGGCGAAACGAAGAGTTCGAAAATTGATGGAACTTTTTAATTGTAGGTCATCACGATTGGAAACGAGCGTTTCCGCTGTCCAGAGGCGATGTTCCAGCCGAGTTTTCTGGGTATGGAATCTTGCGGTATACACGAGACGACGTATAATTCGATCATGAAGTGCGACGTGGACATTCGCAAGGACCTTTACGCCAACTCGGTTTTGTCGGGCGGAACGACGATGTACCCCGGGATCGCCGACAGGATGCAGAAAGAAATAACGGCGCTCGCACCGGCCACGATGAAGATCAAGATTATCGCGCCGCCGGAGCGAAAATACTCGGTGTGGATCGGCGGCTCGATCCTCGCCAGTCTCAGCACGTTCCAGCAAATGTGGATATCGAAGCAAGAATACGACGAATCGGGACCGTCCATAGTTCACAGGAAATGCTTCTAATTGTTGCGAAAAAAATTATTTGAATTGGCTATTTTTTAGAAATGTTTGAAAATGCATAATTCGTAAATTAACTTTGTTAGGTTCGAGTCTAAACGAAAAAAAGAATACTGATTCATGTATTTATTCATACGCGCAGTTATTTATTTATTTATTTAAAGTTGAATGCTTATGACAAATGAGATAATAAATGAATATACAAGTCTCGCGCACGTATGTTTATACTTCCATTCATATTTTTTTATTTCTAGAATATACTTGACAATATATACATAGTAAGGTAGTGATAAGATGAAGGCAGATCCGAAAGTAAGATGAAAATGTCTTTGTAAAAAATGATCGAGAACTTCAGCAACATTTCATAATTGACTCGTAATTCCAGCGAGTTTCTATAACTCAAGCGATACTAGCTCGGTGTAAACCTATGTAAGAGTATACGATAGCTCTTCATATTTACAAGATTGCATTGTGCAGTTACAATGTTTCAACATCCTAAGCATGTAATTCGATAGTCATAGTTTCGAAATTTCTCATCTTAATCTCGGCATTTCCTAAATGCTTCTTTAATTCGACTATACAGAACTTTGATTTTTTTTACAAATGCAATACCCTACGAATTCTTGTCTTCGAATTATAACACTTTTTCCTCACATCTTTCCCTGATCGATTAACGCTTCGTAAAAGAGCCCCATTAAAAACTTCTGACTTGATTTTCATTTTACATTTATCAATACTCAAATATTTGGTTACATTGTTCTCTTTTTTTTGGTTACATTTGTATCTTTAACCAATTACCTTACACACTCTCTCTCTCTCTTTCTCTCGAAAGTAAAAAATAATATAAATCATGATAAATAAAGGGCGTTACAAAAGAAACCGACTTAGAAAAAATTCATCAGAACGATGACACCAAATCTAAAATTCAACTATGGTGTCACTTGACAAAGTCTTCGACTCTCGAACGAAGCAGAATCAGAAGTTTTCAATTGCTTGATCTAGAGGAGAAACACTAAATACAGCGAATGTGATGTAGTTGCAATGTAAACGTAATAATTTGTACTTCCAACGCAATGACATTAATCGTAAGACGAAGTTTCAATTCGTAATTCGAATTTCACAAACGGGGCTATGATTTATGTTATTTTAACAGTTATATTGTCATGAAAGGATGTAACAGAGCCGCGCAATCTCGACAACTGTACTCGGACAAACAATTTTTTACAGACTAATCGGACGTTTCTAAATCTTAAAACGATTTCGAGGATACCGATCGATTGCACAGATCTGCCTTAATCCTTTATCACAATTTCATATTATTCTCTACAATTTCTTTACAATGTTTGTCAAAGAAAACTAAGCTGAGTTATGCTTTAGACCGTTTGTTCGTACAAAAGTTCTCCAAATAAGGATCGCAATTAATAATCATAAATAAACGTAAGCTGTAAATCTAACTCGAAAAATAAATGTCGAAATCGCGCGAGGATAACCTCAACTTTTCAAAATTAATAATGCGCTCGTAACGTTTCTCATATAAAAAGGAAATGAATTTCGTAATAAATTAAGAGACGATTTTATAAACTATATTTGCGGTAAAAATCAGCGTTATAAAATAGGTGAATTGGACTTTATATCCACCGCAGCTTGTCTTGTAAATTAAACTTTAAAAACGGAGGGGGTGACTTTGCAGTTTTTTCTGTAAAAAAAAAAACAGAAAATCTTTGGTGGCCCTTCTTATTTTCGACAGCGGAGACACGGACGATGCTCGAGACAAAGAATTAACGCATTGATTACGTCATCATAGCTCCTATCAGTTTGTTATAAAAACGTCTCTTATCTCCTGGAAGATTTTCTTCTGCTGGTAGACATCTTGGGACGCCGGGTCTTTGACTTCGCCGCCTGTACCCACGGCAATGAAAATTCACTAAAAGAAGTGAAACGAATTATCGAGAGAGATCACTTTCCGTGCTAATTGCTCTCGAGATAATCGATTGGGAGACTCGTTTTTTCATTTTCTTTGTAGGAAAAGTACCTTGGACTAAAAGTGGGAACAGGAGCCCCGAACGCGGTAACTGGCAACTGCGAGTCGACCTGAAGACTTTGAATCTGATCCACGTCGGGCCAGAACGAACTAATGCTTTCCTCTTCCGCCGTAGACAGACAAGGACCGCTGTGATTCGTGTTGTAACAGGTCGCTTGATGATTCTGCCTTTCCAATCTCTGCCTCAATTTCTCGATATGTCTTTGTTCCCTAAAAAAATCCAATGTTCAATTAAAACCTTTTCCTTTCTCCAAAACAAAAAGAAGATTCCTCAAAATACCAACCGTATCCTTTGAACATCCCACCGTTTCCTCCTCCTTTCGTCATTTTCCAGCTTCAAGTGCCTCTTATTAAAAATCTCGTCGTCCAAATTCTCCGTACCCTCCATCGAGTAACAACTCGTGTAGACCTTGATTCTCCAGCTAGGAACTTCTAAGGAACTACTGCTTTCTGGCGGAGAATGTTCCTTCAAGTTAAGCGTGTAACCCGTGTCCCCAACTGCGGTATAATAATGCTCCTCCGTCGTCAAGTACGACTCCTTCTTCCCAAGACTTTTGCTCTTTTTGTCTGGCCTTTTCGTGCCATCGTGGTTTGAGCTCTTGGAATCTTGGATGGTCGAGGTGGTGTTGTTGCTGATCGTCGAGGAGGACGAAACTCCGCGTTTACGCTTGTCCCCGGCTTGGCTCAGCTCGCTTCTCCGCTTTTTCTTGCCTTCCCAGTCGTGCCTACCCTCCCCTGAGGATTCCTGCTTCGACTCGTTTTTCGGATCATCCATCTTCACGGTCGTTATGCCACCGCTCGTGTTCAGTCGGATTTTGAAGGTTTCGTTATACTGCGGGCTGCTGCTGCTGCCGTCTGATTGATTCGCGCTGTGGTGATCGCTCGTCGAAGCCAGACCCAGGCTTACGCTCGGCGGGGAGTGCGCTTCTATGTGGTCTATGCCCAGGGAATTTTCCATGGGTTCGGAACGCAGCTTTTGCAAGCTCACCCTCCTATCCATGCGCTCCAGGCGAAGTTTCAACTAAAATACAAAAATTTCGGGTTTTAGAAGTGCCATGCTTGCATTGTTTACATCGACATAACCTCAAATTATCCCGAAGTCGGTGACATTTTTTGGGATTTCTCGGGAAAGGATTTTGGGAAATGAAAGATTAATTGCAGACTCGCGGAGGAATGTTATTCGATGTAATTGATTACACGTTGAAACGACGGAATGGAACATTTCTAGATTGAACGTACGTCGTAAATATTTTTCGAGGTTCGATGTGTAACGAAAGAAGCGTCGAGATTTCGTCATTTTTCGTGCGTCGTAATTCACGATAGATGAATTTAAGTTGTTATGAAGGGTAAAATTGAGTGCGATTCTTACAACTTTAGGAAAGACCCATCCTTTTTGCACCATCGTACCGAAAACGGTAAGATTCGTTCGAATGTAACACTCCATTTTCCCGGTATTGTCAGTTTAGTTTCACTGTTTTGTCGAGAGTGGCGCTGCGGTAGACTGACCTTGACAAACGAGCACTGATTTGTTCTAAGCAAGTGCATGGGAAAATATCGGAATTTGCATAACACCGTCATTGATTCACGGCTTTACAATAAATTTTCAAAATATCAATAAACAAGCGAATCAAAAAAAAATTATGAAACCGAAACAAATGTTTGTTTTTTTTCCGTTTCCTCCAATCAAAATTAACAATCCAACTATCAACCCGCACGGAAATAAAGAAACAGAATAATTCAAAAACTGACGAAAAGAGCGAAAATTGCCGAATCCCAGAACGAAAAAAGCAAAATTGACAATTTCCCTCCAAAAAAGTCGAAAGCCAGAAATAGTTGTTGTCGAACCGACACGTGTGTTTATTTACGAAACCGTCACTCCCGATTTAAAGTATTCGCGTCTCTCTCCAACACCTCACCTAAACACGCACACACTTCACGATCCCCGAACAACGCAACCAAATAAACACTCGTAAATCCTGCAAAACTCACCGTTTCGTTTTCCTGTCGAAGCGCCGCGAGCAATTTTTCTTGATTCACGATTTGCTCCGATTGTTGCTGAATATAGTTCAAATGTTCCAACGTTAAAACTTTAAGATGCATGACTTCCTTCAGGGCTTCGTTTCCCAGGAGCGGACCAACTCCTAGTGCCGAAGTGGCGGTCGCGGGCGTGCCGCTGTCAGTCATGCTCGCGTACATGTGATCGAAGTCGCAAGGAAAACTAAGGATGCCAGCCTTATTGTCCTCGGCGACGTTCCGGAAATCGCTCGTATCCCTATTCGCCGCCGACGAGGACGAGAGATGTTCGTTCATCGCCGCGACCATGTTGTCAGCGGCGCGTAGCTCGCGGCGGTAATTGCTGTCACCGGCAGCAGCGGCCGCGACCTCGGAATGACCGAGTCCGCAGAAGTCCAGCGTGCCGCCGACGGCGTTAATATTTTCACCGTTCACGAGGAGTCGCGACGAAGAACCATTCGATGTCGACGACGCGACGCCTAGTTTTTTGCTCATTTGCGGCCGCAAGCGCGCCACGCGTCACACGATCCGCGCACATAAAGCGTAAAGACCTTACGGCCCTTTCTTTCGCGCCAGCGGGCCCTTTAATCGGAGCTACTCGAACTCCCGAGAGAGACACTCGGGGTTTCGTTCACACGCTTCGCACTCTCGCGGGGCCGACAACAACACGCGCGCGAACATTTGATGCGACGGGCGAGCCGAGATCTTGGGGAATTCGCTTTCCTCTGTTTAGGCTTTTTTTTCGGGGGATGATTATTTGGGGGTTTGACGTGACGTGGAATGTGGAGGGGTATATAATTTCAAGGCTCGGCCCACGAAGACGAAGCCATCGCGCGAACTCGCGTTTCTCTCTGCTGCGTTCTTATCGACGGATTTTCGAGCCGATGGCCATCTTTTGGCTCCGGCTGGAGGCTCGAATCAATGTTTTTTCAATACTTGAATTTGAATCGAGACCCATCGAGACCGCGTAACGGCGGCGGGTATTTAGATGAATTAATATTATGCTTCTTCCCCCACCCCCCGAAATTGGTTTTATTCGTCGCCACTAGGGAGTTCTAGTCGCGGTGGCTTCTTACGTGGGAAATTTGAACGTGGCTGTTTCCAAAACCCAAAAAAGTGAATCTAACGGCAATACCAATATTGTTTATAAAACAAACTGTCCGCCTTTTCTGATCCTTGAATATTTTATCTGTAAAAATGAGTGATAAATTGGAAATCAATGGCCGCAGGAAATGTCAGCGTGGATTCGGTTTTTGAAGTTTGAGCGGGAATTTCATTGGTCGGGGGTGCGCATTAGCCCATTGCGCAGGTCGTTTCCCTCCCGCAGTTGTTTCCCTCCGCTTCTCGACATTTCTATATACCCCCAATTTTGCAAATTTCTTCAAACACGGCAAACGCGGTGAATATTCTAATCGATCATTGGTGAGTTGAGCAGTTTCTTTCGACGTCTTTCATTTAGATATTAATGACGATAATGCGACATTAAATACTTATCTCTGTTTTTCCGTGGCGTAAAATACTACTGCATGTTTGCGGAAGCCAAGGTGTTGCTTCGAATTTAACAACTTGTTTGCGAATTTAATTGGCATTTAAAGTAAAAAATGCGGGTTTTTTCTCGTTCCAAAAGATAGGGGAAAATTTACGTTTCGTAGTTGAAGGGAACCGGGAAATTTATTGAGCTGCTGATACTGCGATCAAAAACTAACCTATTTCCTCCTCGGGCTATTTAATTTATTTAGAACCACAATTTTGAGCAAAATTTAAGGTTAAACATTGCTAAGCTGTCCATGGCAGGCTTGAAAAGTTCATATTCTTCAACTCGAAACTCGAATAATTTTCTCGGAAAATTTGGAGCGCGATGTTAACGACTTCGATTGACAAATGCAAATTAATTCGATCATGGAATCATTGCATCATCGCCATGAATGTTTCGTTAAAAAAATCAGAATATTTTCAAAATTTTGTTATTTTTGCAGATTTTTAATCCAACCAAGATCAGCAAAAAATGGCTGACTCTAGTGACTTGGATCGGCAAATCGAGCAGCTGAAGAAATGTGAAATCATTAAGGAAACCGAAGTTAAAGCCCTGTGCGCGAAGGCCAGGGAAATCCTCATCGAAGAAAGTAACGTTCAAAGAGTCGACGCTCCAGTCACAGTACGAAAACAGAATCCAAAACCTCAAATTTCCAATCGACAACATTCTCAATTATTTCAATTTCTAGGTATGCGGAGACATTCATGGCCAGTTTTACGATTTGAAAGAACTATTCAAAGTCGGCGGCGACGTCCCGGAAACGAACTATTTATTTATGGGAGATTTCGTCGACCGAGGATTTTACAGCGTGGAAACGTTTCTGCTCCTGCTAGCGCTCAAAGTATAATCCCACAAACTTTCAAACTTCGCACTTAACAAGTTGTAATACCGTCTTCAATTTGCAGGTCAGATACCCTGACAGAATCACGCTAATCCGTGGGAATCACGAGTCCAGACAGATCACACAGGTGTACGGATTTTATGATGAGTGCCTGCGTAAATACGGGAGCAACACCGTCTGGCGCTACTGCACGGAAATCTTTGACTATTTATCCCTTTCGGCGATTATCGATGGAAAAATATTCTGTGTCCACGGTGGTTTGTCGCCGAGCATACAGACCCTAGACCAAATCCGGACCATAGACAGGAAACAGGAAGTTGGTCTTTGTTGGAATAGTAAACGAAAGTTAAAATTGATTTCTTGACTCATGAACTGTGATTTTTCAGGTTCCTCATGACGGGCCGATGTGCGATCTCCTATGGTCGGATCCGGAAGATACTCAAGGCTGGGGTGTATCGCCGCGAGGCGCCGGCTATCTTTTTGGCAGTGACGTTGTAGCCCAGTTCAACTCTGCCAATGGCATTGACATGATCTGCCGAGCGCACCAGCTGGTCATGGAAGGCTACAAATGGCACTTTAACGAGACTGTTTTAACTGTTTGGTCTGCGCCAAATTATTGTTATAGGTTCATTTCCCATGTTTCCTTTATTCCGAAGTTTTGAGGAATTGCACGTATTAAATCTAAATTTGAACAATTACAGATGTGGAAATGTAGCTGCTATACTGGAATTGAACGAGCATTTGCAGAGGGATTTCACGATATTCGAAGCAGCGCCGCAAGAAAGTCGTGGCATGCCAAGCAAAAAGCCTCAAGCTGATTATTTCCTGTGAAGATATTCGTGTAGTCAGTTATCCTCTTTGATGAATTGGGTTACGAGCTCTCCAGAGAATTTTTGCCTGTAACTTATCTCTGGGAATTTTAACTTGAATTCGATTTTACGTAAACTACCGCTGCTTGAAAACTACAGTAGTTTTATCAAGGAAACACGAAACAGGTTGAAACATTATTCATACGTTTTACTCGAATGTGGCGTGGTGATGATCAACGAAACTAATCCAGGACACATCAGTTGCATGATTCTTTGAATGTATGATTTTACTGAAAAGTCAATTCTCCTTGGTTGAATTGTTCGATTTTTTCGTAAAATATTATTGTATTTACTTTATGTAGCCAAAAGAATTAAACGTCGAAAATTGTAAACTAATGCATTTAATTTGTTTGTCCTACAATTTTCGACGTTTCATTATTACTGTACTTTCTACTATAAATTTTAATCGAATAAGAAATGCAAATGCTTTGAAAAATGTATTAGTCTTTGTTTTGTGACGTCAAAACTGAATCACGATTAAAAATTTTTCCATTTATACATGACTTCGTTTCATTGAAATGTAAAGGCCCTAGAATTGTATTGAAATATATTTATTTTACAAAATTCTGTACAAACTTGTGCATTTTTCACTTATGTATTCGAGTGGGACGACTGCGAAATTGACTGTAGCGAGTGCGAACTTTTTAAAAACGAGTTTTGAATCGAACGCGAATCAAAGGACAAATGCGTGTCAGTGTCCTCGTTATAACCGCAAGAGTGTACTTTAGCTTGTATTGCCGAACGAAAATTCCTGAGGATAAAATCAATGCTCGCACTTGATTAAAAAAAAACGAAAAGTGCTACTCTTCAATAGCAGTACATTTTGGGAACAATTAGAAAAAATATGACAGCCATAGGCGCGATTGATCCGCGTTCGTTTCAACGTTTCTCCAACGACTTTTCTGCGTGATTGTTACTGTTTTACGTTTTTAAAGATTTTCTAGATTAGGACCTTGGTTTCACAGAAGCAAGGAATTTACAACTAAAGTTTCTTGGAGCATAAGAGTTTTTATGGTTCTTTCGGGTTTGAGATTTTCTCTGGGCTTTGGCAGAGAAATCGCAGAAAAATCGTTCTCAGCTTTTCTGTTTTTTTTCGTGTTTTTTTTGCATTTTTAGTATTCTTCGAAACTGTCTTCTTGCGAGACGAAAGAATTGTCGCGACCGACTTCCTCGTAGTCGCGTTCCAGGGCCAAAAGATTGTCGTGAGCATCCACGAACTGACTCTCTTCCATTCCCTCTCTGATATACCAGTGCACGAACGCGCGCTTCTGGTACATTTTCTTGAATTTCTGGTTCAGTCGCATCCAAACTTCGCATATCGCAGTGGTATTGGACAGCATCAGAACGGCTCTCGAAACCTAAAGACAATCATTACATTACTTTTTCTTTTAATTATACTTTTTGAAGTTTCCAAAAATGTCAAATTCTTTTCCGTTTTCTTTGTACTTTAGCGAGATCTCCACCGGGCACAAATGTCGGGGGCTGAGAATTGATGCCGACTTTGAAGCCCGTAGGGCACCAATCAACGAACGCGATGTGCCTCTTGTTCTTCATCGTGGAAATCGCGGCGTTCACGTCTTTGGGAACGACGTCGCCCCGGTAAAGAAGGCAACAAGCGATGTACTCTCCATGTCTCGGGTCGCATTTGACCATTTGATTATAAGGATCGAAACAGTCCGCGGTGATTTCCGCGACGGAGCTAGTGTCGTGGAATGATTGGTCCACCGGGACAAGCGGGGAATACGCGGCCAAAGGGAAATGAATCCTCGGGTACGGAACCAGGTTCGTCTGGAATTCGGCGAGGTCAACGTTCAGGGCGCCGTCGAAGCGCAGCGACGCCGTTATCGACGAGACGACTTGGCTTATCAGCCTGTTCAGGTTCAAATACGTCGGTCTCTCGATCCCCAACTTCTTCTGGGAAATGTCGTAAATCGCCTCGTTGTCCACGACGAAAGTGCAGTCCGCGTTCGAGAGACTCGAGTCGGTCATTAAACTGGCGTTGTACGGTTCAACAACCGCCGTGGAAACCTGACGAAAAAATGCGTTGTAACTAATTTGAATTTTCCCGCAATTTTCCGTATTTCATGTTTCGGTGGTTTTCGCCCTGTCACTTCATGGTGAAATCCCTCTGGTGTCGACCAACGGAAGCTACAGAGCATAAGGATTTTACCATGAAGTGACGGGCGATTTGAAATCGATGACTTTGGACTTGCTTGTGGGGCGGGATAAACGGCGAATTCGAGCTGGCTCTTCCTGGAGTACTCGACGCGAAGTCTGTCCATCAGAAGAGCCGCGAATCCGGAGCCAGTTCCCCCGCCGTAAGAATGGAAAATGAAAAAGCCCTGGAGACCCGTGCACTGATCGGCGAGTTTTCGAATTCGGTCCATCACCGCTCCGATGACGTCACGTCCGGTGGTGTAGTAGCCCCGGGCGAAATTATTGGCCGCGTCTTCTTTCCCGTTTATCAGTTGCTGGGGGTGATAAAGGTCTCTGTACATCCCGGTGCGAATTTCATCTAACGGGAAATTTGATTTTTCTTTCCTTCATTTCCATCGCTCGATGTATTTCTACTCGTCGATACTATATTTGAATGGCGCGCGCGTCGCCCTTCATTTTTCTCCGCGGAATTTGAAAACGTACCGATTACGGTTGGTTCTAGATCAACCATTATAGCTCGCGGTACCATTTTCCCTTTGCTGCTCTCGCTGAAAAACGTGTTGTAGTAACAATCGCTCATAAATGAGGGGTTGTAGGAAGGCATTTGACCGTCAGGTTGGATGCCATGTTCCAGGCAATACAATTCCCAGCACGCATTTCCAATTTGCACACCAGCTTGGCCTACGTGTATACTATAAAAAAATATAAATGGAAAAACACATTTTTCGAAATTTCTCGTGAAAGATGTGATAAAATCACCTTAAGCATTCCCTCTGCGGGGGTCATCGAAGGTCATCGAAGGTCACCGAAGGGAAGAAAAAAATGGAGGCGTTACTTTCTTTTTTTGCACTTGCAATTAAATATTTGTTTTTAAACTCGATAATGTTTGCGAATAAAACTTGTTAGAATTTTCAAGCATGAATATTGATCAAGGAAAAGGAATTTGAATTTGAGATCAACGCGAATGTCAAATTTCTAAAGATTATGAAGCGATAAAATACCATTTTGTCGATAAATTTCGAAGTATTTCTAGATGTTGATTTTTCGATGATCGACAGTTTCCAACAAAGAATTTTGCAAAATGTAATCGAAAATGAGCGTAGGGGATGTGTAAAAACTTAAAAATTTGGAAAGTCAATTTGAGCGTCCCATCGAAAAACGAAACTGAAACAATTTATTTATAGCGTAGCTGTGGAAACCAAAATTGGACTTTCATTTGTTTAAAACCGTGATTGTTTAGGTGAAAATACTCGCAATATTCCGGCATTTGACGTAAATTGTTGAAACTACGAAATTGCGTTCCATATTCGAAGAAAATTGACCGAAATATTTGTCAAGCTCGTTTCTCGATTCAAATTTGCAATGCTGCCAACGAAAAATCTAAAATTTCGAACTTGATGTTTCTAAAGAATTATAAGTCTTATTCTTTGGATTAAATTCGAAATTTGTCTTAATTGCAAAATGTTTTTGCAATTCCAAATCGAATTTCCGCTGAATCGAAATTATCCCGAAATAACGATCAGCTGATTTCCGGCGCCGCAGTGTTGGCAGCACTGCCTCGTGTTTTCTTCAGAGAAAAATCATCATGATTCCGTGATTGACGTTCCCTTTTCATCGCGATTGTTGATCGAATAAACAAAAAATGTCGGTACCAGTGCCGGTAAAACCCCCACGGGGAATTAAGGCTTCAAAAGACGCGGTAAGACCAATTAAATTAGCACTTCTAAAATAACGAATTTCATTTGTGAGGTTATTTTTGCACCGTCGTTATTTATTTCTTGCGCGTATAAATAATCAATATTTCCCGGACCCAATTTCGTTTCGTAATGTCACTTTACATAATCAAAATGGTAATTATCATTCGAGCTCTTGATTCTTTTCACAAATTTCAACGTTCAATTCATTCGAAAAAGTGGGACGTTCGTGAATCGAGTTTTTTCGAAATAAAATAATAATTTTTCGATTGTTACAGAGCGATAACAGACTGATAACGGTGATCCGAGCACTTTCAGCGAGTGAAACAAATGAACAGAGAGAGATCGAAAAAGCCAAATTGGAAAAAGAGTACAAGAGAAGCGACCAGCGATTAGACGAATTAGTTTCGCTCCATGACCAAGATCTCACGGAAGTTATGCGAGTAAATATTCAGAAATCCTATTTTCAACTTGATAAATCACAAAAGTAAAAGCCCACCTGTAATTCGACTAATTATTTTTCAGATATTCGGAGTCTTGTCCGAAAGAGTGACAGCGGCGCGTGAAAAAATCCACGGTGTCAAAGAAAACTTGAATGCCTGCAAGCAGTTGCTGCGATGCCGCAGAGAAGAGCTGATGAAATTGTGGCTCGAAGGAATCGAACATAAACACGTGCTGCAACTCTTAAATTACATGTAATTCGAAGCTTTTGCATGTAAAAACATTTCATCGATCGAAATACTGAACGTGACAATAATTGCAGAGATCAACTGCGAGAAATTCCATCTCGTTTGACCCATTACCTGGACAGGAAGTTGTACCTGCATGCTACGAAACTTCTGGTCTCGGCTCTTTCCATGGGAGAAGGTGCTCTGGAAAACGTGGATGCTCTCCGGGAAGTGCGGATGGAGTTAGAAACGAAGAAGCAGCTGTTGAACGCAAAGTTGTTGGAGGAGCTGAGGAAACAATTGTACATGGAGTCCACCAAGGAAATGACGTCCTTCAAAAGGCAGGGATCGAACAGGGACTTCCAAAGAGGCAACGAAGCCAGAAATTCCAAGGGGAATAAAGCCAAACGAAATCTGCTCGACGTGATCCCCCCGTTTCCTGGCGTACAAGGACCGAGGTTAATTTCAGAATCCTGTATTGATTTCGGGATTGTATTTTTAAGTTTGATGCATTTTTTCAGGAATGCGAATGCTGCGGCTTTGGAAGATCTGAACAACCTCGTCGAAGACGAAGACGTGATTAATCCTGAGGAAAACCCCGAACACTTTATTGCCATACTGATCGAGTGCCTTGCGTTGTTGAATAAAATACCGGAAGCAATTGAGGTTTTTATCTTTTCATTGAGAAGAATCAGGGAAAACAATATTTTTTAAACTGTTTCCTACTTCAGGTGATCAAAGCAAAAATGCAGACTGAATTATTGAATATTGCAACGAGGACTTCGAAGCAGATAAAGGACGAAATTAAAATGGAAGCGACGACGATGCTTCCAAAGGATATCAAAGCAATGGACAAATGGACAGTTGATATCAAGGTCGAAGGCCAACAATCTCCGTTACTCAAATTGCTGCAAACGATATTTGTGCAGTTTCGACTGGTCGCTGGGATTCAATCGACGGCTCTTCGTAGCTTATCTCACGTCACAAAAACGTACAATATAAACGTGCGGCTGTACGAAATGGCGGACGTTTGGAGCAAAATTCAAGCAGTCGTGCGTTATTAATTACTTGATTACGACAAATGTGAACGATTACGATTACTTTGAAATACAAATAAATTGTTCTTGCAGATTCAAATTATATTGACCGAGTATCTGGACATACAAAACGTGGTGGATGGGCCGTACCAAGCGCCGACGACTCTGAACGAGCAAACTGTCGACATCAACGCTTACTTTGCCCGGAGAAAACCGCAGCGACAAAAAGCCGGATCCTTGTTCAAATTCGAGCCTTCCTCTCACCCCACCGCTTTCAATAGTTATTTGAAAGAACACAGATTCAGCAGTTTGGCATTAACGGTAAAATGCAAACTAAAGAATCAAGCGAATCAAACGAAAATAACATTAATCGATTTTCAGGAAAATGGTCATGCTCCAACGATGAAAACTTTGGTCTGTGAACCGGACCCCAAAAATATAACGCTGATATTCCGACCTATGATGCAGTTCATAGAGGAAATCGAGAAAGCTCTGGGGTGTTCGTCGAAGTAAATAAATGTTCCAAGCGATATTCGCATTTATTTTTCATTTCTGGATAATAAATCTTAATTTGTCTCTCATATTTTTTAGCAATCCTTGTACGTTGAACAGTTTCATCGCGGATTACGTCAAAGAAGTGTATCTGGGTAGACATCATGTTCTGGTTGCTACAACGATCGATGAAGCGACGCACAGTCCAGATGCTTGGCGCGCGATGACGTCACCGGAACTCATGCGCGATTTGGGTCTTACTCGGCCATTATTAGAGGTCAAAAAAGAATGATTCAAACCAAAGAAAAGCGCCTCTTCAAATGTAAAAATAATTGAACCAATTAATTTTCTAGAGCACGGTCAAAGTGGAGCAATGCGTGTCCGAGCTGCGTTTCCTCATGATCGATCTGCCTCTACAAGGCGAACACTTTTTCACCCTGGCGCTCAACGTTTTGCACAATTATCGCGAAACTTGCCACTTCGCGTATCGAGCCATCGTACAGCCAAACAGCGAAGACAAACGCATATGTTCTGCCGCTTGGCTGAAAGACGACGACATTAGCAGATTCATCAAGTAAAATAAAACTTTGCTCGACTCACGAAAGAATTGTTCAACTGAAACTTTTATTTCGCTAATTCTAGATCTCTGCCTAATTGGGAGAGTCTGAAAAACGAGGTCCAAACTTCTCACGGCTCTGCCCAAACGCCAGCAGCGCGAAGAAGAATGGCGCGAAGGCAGGAAACGCAGGACGAAGAGAGTCCGGAAGACGTGCGCCAGCGGAATTTACGCGAGGCGGAGATCCTCGCGAGCAACTTGGGCGAGGGTGGCATCAACGCCAACGAAATCATCTCGGACATTGGCCAGCTTCGAAGCCTGGCGCTCATTCAAGAGAGCATGGAATGGTTCTCGTTGTCGGTGAGGTCGCTAATTTCCGAGCTGCGACATTCCAACGCCGCTGGGGAAGGTCAAGCGCTTCTGCCCGCGATGCCGGAATCTCTCGTCGAATCCATGCAACAAGTCGCCGACGAATTCGACGAGCTCGCGAATACTTGTATTTTACTGCTGCATTTGGAGGTGAATTCGAGGAAGGAACATTGCTTATAATTCTTCGTTAAAAATATTGTAATTTTTTTTAGGTGAGGGTGCAATGTTTCCATTATCTGCGTCCTCGTCGAGAGTACAGTAATTTGTGCGGCGGAGTTAAGGATCCAGAAGACGCGGATCCTCGCGTCGAGGAATTGAGCCGCGTGCTCCAACACATCGACGAAGCTTTGCAGACTACCCTTCATCCCAAGAAAACCAAGGTTCTTAATTTTGGTTATTGAAATAATTTTTACAAGGGATAGAAGTACTTGGATTTTGAAACTGACGTCGATTCTTGTTTTGTTTTTCAGTACATTTTCGAAGGCCTGGGACATCTCATAGCCAAAATTCTGATAACTTCGGCGCAGTACATCGAGAAAATTGACGACGGTGGCATTCGACGAATGTGCCGCAACGTTTTTACGCTCCAGCAAACGCTGACTAATATTACCATGACACGGGAATTGGCTTTGGATTACGCCAGGCAGTATTTCGAACTGTTTTACGAAACCCCAGAGGAAATTTTGAACGGAGTTTTGGAGCACGGGCCGCAGTTTTCCGAGCTCGAGTACATGAATGCCTTTCAGTTGATCGCGAGGAGTAAACAGGAGTATGGGCCGGTTAACAAACACTTGGAAAAATTGTCGGAAATTTTGGGGGAGGTGGGAGTTACCGTATGATTACATTGAAATTATCGCGACCTTCGAGGGGCGAAACTGGGAAATTTCTTATGTAAATTTTATTGACTGCTGTATGACGGTTTAATTTATTTGTTGACAAATGTTTTTTTGTATTTTATCCCAGTTTTGGCAATGGTAAATGTATGGAATGTAAAACATGAATGTATTTTAGCCAATACTCAGATTTGTCGAGTTTACGTTCTGTAATGTTAGTTATCAGTGGATTCTTTTGATTATGAATGATTATAGGATTCGAAGAGTATTTTTGTTGGATAAACAAATTGATGACGGAATAATGAATTTATAATTGAAAGGGTTCGATTGAAATGAAAATGAAATGTTGAACTTGGAATCAAGGCCATTTAATATTGTAATGTATATTAATAAAAGCAATACTATTTTCATACATTAAATTTTATTATTTCTTATTTATGAACTTTGATTTTAAGGGATATTTTTATTTAAATTTGCAATATAGAGATTGTTTATTGCAAAACGTCGATTACAATAGCGGAAGATTGTTTTTATAGACGAAAAACTTTTTTTTATCGGCACTTTCCTGTCGCACCTTGCGTTTGAATAGAACATTATCGCACATCGCCAACTCTTTCATGTCATCCTGGAAAACCAAATTTATTGTCAAAAATATTGTCATGAATTCAAAATTAATCAAAGTGAATTCAAACCAGTAAAGAGCGAAACTTCTCAGCATTAATTTTACAATTTTCAGCGCGTTTTCCCGCCTTCCATCCCGCGGAAAATGTGATCTACAAAAACATTGATAAGAAATGAAATTTCAAAATTGTGATGTACGGAAATTCGAAATTTTTAAATTAGAGACGCGATGAATTTTTTACCTGCGCATGGATCAGCTGGAGTAAAACAAAAAATAGGGCAACGATCGCAAAAACTCGCACTTTCTCACACATTTCGAGAATAATCAATGCCACAATTTCACTCCGGAAAAACCTTCACCGACGTTTGGACGTTCGCACTTCCTGAATCGCGAGTGGTCAGACATTCGTCTGGGAAAACCGCGGGATTTCAAAGCTTATATACCGCCCGATGAAGGAAACTCGTGCTCTCCGGAGCGAACAAATTTCAACCCTCGCCAATAATGATAGAAGATTACCTCCGGCGATGCGGCCGACCGTAAGCAAATATTTTCAATCCAGTTTCCGTACTCGCGGATCCGCAAATATTAGGTGGGCGTGCAGCTCTGTAGAAACGATTAAATCGGCGCTCGAGTATTTATAGAACCTCGTGCTCCGATTTTCACATTTCCTTGCTTTTAATCGAAAAATCAATCGATTCTTCCATTTATCCTACATTTTAATCTCGGGAAAGCTCCTAAAAATAGTTCCGAATGAAAACGAACAAAATCGTGGTGGAGCCACTAGTTACACTTGAATTGCAACTCGGTTACACATACATGTACATACTTAAACAAAAATTCCATCGGAATGAACGCTGCAAGAATTTCCCAACACAAACGAGGCTCTTTGAAGCACTCAAAGGACCTACGAATCAAAGTTCAAACGGTCTCGAATATGAGCTCAACGTAACATATTCGAGAGGCGGAAAAAGTTTCGGAAATTTCGGAACTAAGCGCTTTGAAACGAAAACATAATTAATGATCCGAGCTTTGTGGCGAATGGAAAGCGGAGGATTAAATATTTTCATCAATCATTTTAAATACTTTGTACGATCACGCATTTAAACGATTTCAATTAAAGCTTCATTGTCGAGGAAAGATGATTCGAAACGCAAATTTTTCATTGCTCCCATTGAAAGTCAAGTTCGTCTTGAAAAATGCGCGACGTTGATATTCTCAGTTGATCGTTCCGCGCGGATTAGGGTTATTTAACGTGCCCCGCTTGTCCCTCGATGTTATTTGCTCGTCGACTCCGGACAAACGGAGTCAATGTAAAGCAAACGCTGCATAAATGAGCCGAGCTAAAGCCGGACTGGTATTCTATGCGTGAATCTCACAATGGAAGTGCCCTTACAGCTGCTGCGACCCCATATTTTCTCTTATCTCTTCTTTTTCTCCGACATTATTTCCACATAAAAATATCGACACTCTGTGACGTTTAAAAAAATAACGCGCGTTAAATCACGTCGAATGTACCGTCCCTCTTTCGTGGCCTTTCACGGAAGATTTTATTGGCCGAAAATAGTTTGTTTTTATGACACTCGAGTTGGACAAAAAGACGGAATTCGTCGTTTATTTTCGGGGCAATTAAAATGGAAGAAATAGAGGTAGGAATGCGGAGTGGATCAATTAAAAGCCCGAGGCAAGTTGGCTCGCGTTTATTGGACATAAAATAATATACATATCTTAACGCGACATAAGGAGCTTGTTATATTAGTTTGCTCGCGGGTGTAACGAGTTGATAGCTGTATATATGTTTACAGACGTGCAATAACCGAGCTAAAGCGACAGATGGCAACGCGATACTGGATCCAATATTACGACTCAATCACTCCCCATCGATCACAAAATATTATACATTATTACTTCGAGGTCTCGGTATTATAACCGTACCCATGCGTCGGTTCAACGCAAAAGCCGCCATATCTTATGCAACATATTGCGTGCGTGGGTATAATAATTACATCCCGAACTTCACATTTTTGGCCTAAGCCGTGACCGTTTCCTTTTCGCTCGATCTCATTCGAAACTTTGATTTTCCATTACGACGTTGTGTAAAACGGTGCAATCAAACGAGTAATCAACTTGAATAAGGTAAATGTCCCTATTTGTGCCCATGTCCTAATTAGTGACCGGTCGAATTTGTTTGTCCATATAATGAATGAGGTTTTTCATAAATATTGCCTGAAACATTGTTTTCGCGTTTTATTATTAATATACTACGTATTAATATGCACATGCCGTAAAATTCATTTGAAATCAGCGCTTAAAAAACAAAATAAAATACGCTTGTCGCTACTTTCGCCGATCAAGCGTCAAACAATTGACGGCTTAGAAGATTGGCTACGGACGGAACCACATTTGCGTTCGTGTTGTGGCGTTAAAACATAGTTCGCGTCAAAAAAGTGATTTTTCGTGAAAATTACTAAGTTGGAGAAGACTTCTGGTGTACGTGCATGAAAGTAAATATCAGTATTGAATAAGGTATTTGTAATATACACTAATAGGTAAAAAAATCATGCTGGTCCATCGTTGTGACCGCATATGTTAAATAGCAATAA
>JABFQM010000878.1:0-27279 GCA_022816865.1 Zelostemma sp. ZL-2020
TAGGTTTATGTTCTTCATAAACCTAAATGAGATTTTCTGTAAAATGAATATTTGGCATTTTTTCTCGTCAAACATTTCTAGATTTTTGGCAGTTTCGGGGATCGAAGATTCAATTTACCGAAATGAAAGGCCCATAACTCGGCCGAACTTCCTCGCAAATCCTGATAACCACCGTAAATCAACATCTGACCCCGGTGAACCAAAGCCGTGTGCCCACGTCGTCCCCTAGGAACTGCACAACCCCTCTGAGCTCTTATCTTTCTCCATGAGTTACTCTGAAATTTATACACCATTATGTACACGTGTACACGAATTTGCTCAGAAACGATGCATTCGCGCGTTTTTATCTTGCGCCCAATGCAGTCTTTTCAATTTAAAAAACTTTTGTCGGAACTTTAAATTCGTAAAATGTAGTGAACGAGAAAAATATAAGGCAGTTTTCAAGTTTCGATTCGCAGTGTGTTTTCATTGCAAGTATGTAGTAGAAGTTGCGGAAACAATTGCAGTTTGAAAACCTGGAAGATTCCCTTCGGTAACAGGGAATTCATCTTATGGAAACAGATGGCGCAGAATCAAGGCGCGATTCTTGACAAAAGCTTCTACAGCAAGCCCATAATTTGTCACTTCTTCGTGCTCCCTCGTCTCGGCGCTGAATCAAACCTACAGAAAGCTCTTACTGACCGCCTAATGTATTCACATACAATGGCTTTTCAGATGCAGAGTAACAATTTGCGTAATTGTCACTTGTCATGAAATGAAGTACTTCTACTGCCGAACATCCAGACTTGCGTATAAGCTCGGTAGCAAACGATGCATCATGCATTTCATTTGCATTTGTATCATTTTTTGACACAGAACTTTACTCGTAAACGTCAGTGAAAATCAAGTTCTTTATCTTTGGGTATTTTTTTGTTATAAAAAATCAGTGTTTTTATCTCGAAAAGAAGAACAAAGTTTTACTTGACAATAATAAGCTTTATTGCCGTCAGGGAAGTTTGCTCAGTTGTTAAATCCGCAGTTTCTCTGAAGTACTAAATGGAAAGTTACAAGAAAAGTTTTAGAAAGTTTCGAAATAATACGAAAACGTGCGAATAATTGCAATATGGTACAAAATGATACAAATTGCTACAAGAAATATAACGAAAAACTCAAAACTAAAAGTGCAAAAAAACTACTAAAATTTTTTAGCGATTGTGAGAAACTATTGATTCTTTGTATTCTTTTATTTCGGTATTTGTTTATACCTTTTAAATATTGCGAGATGTAGCAAATCTTAGTAGCACTCAGTACTGTTTTTTGACATATTGTAAAAGTCTGTAACTCGTGTTCGATTCTCGCAGTTTCTCCTTCAGACAAGGATTTAAGCTATAAGCTTTAGAAAACAAGCGGAAACTAAGTTTGATAAACTTGAAACAACCAAATACCACGCCCCAGAGTTTTTTTTTTAGATGAAATATTTATATAATTTTTCCGTAGTAATTATACAACACTAATCTTTTATGGATTTCGATTTACAGTTTTGAAAATAAT
The DNA here is from genome assembly GCA_022816865.1 of Zelostemma sp. ZL-2020. Classification (NCBI taxonomy): domain Eukaryota; kingdom Metazoa; phylum Arthropoda; class Insecta; order Hymenoptera; family Platygastridae; genus Zelostemma; species Zelostemma sp. ZL-2020. The sequence goes on from JABFQM010000878.1 coordinate 1,531, forward strand.
ATAAAGTAATGAAGCTTTAGATAAGGGATGAAAATTACTCTAAAAAGTGACAATTACGGGGACGTTAATTACGTGAGCTCATAGCTGACTTTATTGTCGCTCATGAATATTTCATTTTGCCTACAAAGCATCGGAATATAACATTAAAGGGAGCTTATTCAATCTTAAAGTGGAAATGGAAGTACGGGCCAAATGAAATTCCCGCAATTTTCTTTGTTTTCGCACCGAGTGCACCAGACGTACTCGAAATAGAAAATTAAAGGCTAAAAAGGATCTGGAAAATGCATTCGCCGAGAACCCTCCAGCAGCTGTTAAACCAGTTTTCATTCATTCCCTGATTTCGCACACAGGCCATGAAGTGATAATTTTTCATGCAGTCAATGAATCAGTTAATTGAAACTCCGATATAGCATTTTTTTAATCAAATAATTTCCAGTTCAATTAACTTAAGTGCATTTCACTCCACGCTCCAGTTACTTTTCTATTACTTCTTTGTGGCAGATAATTTAAGACAAAACTTTATATAGCCTAAAATTAGCTCAAATTCCCACGATGATTCGGTTCTCATTTCTGTATTTCTGCTCGTTTATGGCGAAGTGATAGAATATTTGCGGCATCGAAGACTCGATGGAAGCGTTTTATTTCATGAAATTGGCGGAATATCCTATTTACGAGTTGATCCAAGCGATTACGGAGGAGTCTGCGATCGATGATGCATGCTCGAAAGTGTACGCGTAGCTCGGTAGAACGCGAAGAGGGCGAGAAATTCATTAAGTTCTCCAAAATGAGATTCAATTTCCTGAGCTTTGGCATCACCGAGAGGCGTAATATTATTTCGCGCTATGGCAAAAAGAAACGAGCTTCGAAATAGAAATAAGGGGGAAAAGTCACAGCAACAAAAATATGTCACAGTGTCATTGAATAAAAGTTGCACAAAAATACAGTAATTTTTAATCCTCCGAGGGAATTCGCGTATAAATTTACGCGTGTTACAAATAGGGCGAAATAGAGAGTCTCGAGTCTCACCCTCAAAATGAAACTAATCGCATTCGTTTTTTCGCATTCGCAACGTAGATTTCCATAATACCTTGCGAAGAGACAAGCAGAAGGGAAACGAGACCCCCCGTATTCGACATGGTCCGCTGATTAAAAACAAATGGTGCAAAGGAAACCATGGCAACGCAATGGCGCGAAAAGCTCGGACCGTGCGGAAGCTGCGAAGAGAACACCCCATACTCTACTCGCTAAACTGGAGATTACTGAACAACGACACACCGAAAAAGCAACCCTACGAAAAACGTGTAGCTTCCCTTTGCCGCAACAACGCCACTTGAGTTAAAAAAAAGCAAACAAAACTTGAGTTCCGTTACTCGAACATAAACAATTCCGCTTTTGATAAAGTTGATGAATAATGTGAGAGGGCGAGACGCGAAAGTGCTGATTCGTTTTATGGGGTAACGTCGTCTTGATCGTTTTGTATGTATGAGTTTGGGAACATTCGTTTCTGGCGAGGGTTAGTGTTCTTACGTCATTCCCTTCTTCAATTTTTAATACTTTCATTCGAAGATTCCATTATGCTTCGCACTAGGGGAGAAACGAGCTCTTGAGTAGGTGAGACACACTTTCATCTTTCGCCACTCAATCGGAAGTTACGACTTGCGTCGACATTATTTATGATCCAATGAAAAAATACGTTGCAGACTTGCAATACACGTGACTATTCTTTTGGAAATTTCTGAATTATCAAACGCTCTTTCTTATCATGACTTTTGCAAAGAGAGTAAAGTTTATTATGGAAACTTGGTTAATCGTACGTCACTGTCGGAAGCGCATCTCTCTTGACCTCGGGTTTGCCACAGGAGACTCAGGTAAGTGACAATAGATTTTCTACGACATTGACAAACGAGAAAGCTCGAAATTGGCCTAGCTAGACTAGATAGTCCCGTTAGATACTGACTCGAGACAAGGTAAAAAATGGGAAGCGACAGTAGCAGGTCAGGGATCGTTCATGAATTTAACAAAAAACTAACTTTTCTTCGATTTCCATCCTATTTCGAAATGGTGAATTATAAAACGCGTTGCAGTGTAATCTTCTTTGTACTGCAACCAGACGAGTCGTTTCATTATTCAAGCTCTTGAGGTTATCGGGCGCTTTGTATTAGTCAGACAAGGGCCCACTTTGCATTAAAAAATCCTGTTGAACCGGTTCAATTTTGGTCGCTACGTATGAAGAAAATGTTATTTCCGAGTCCCCTCGCGTTCGGATTATTACGGAACGCGCGATGGCTACGCTTAATGATCATGCTCGTCGCGGAGGGTAAATGCTTAGAACTCCGTCGATGGTGGTGTCGATGAGAGAAGGGCCTAGCCCTCTCTTGAGACACTACCAGCTGAATCAATAACGACATCATCTGTAAAAGGGTTCGGATCCCTCCGAGTACTGTCAGAGGCTATTTGACTCAATCGAGGGACCAGTCGCCACCTAAATCAAAGTCATGTCGTCATGTTGACCCAAATCTTTACTGGCGCTGAGTCCCTTACGTAAATGACAAGTTACGAAAAAATTCGACGTGGCATGCCGAAAAATGCAAAAGGTGGCAAAAATGTACGAATCATCACAACGTTCTTTGAAATAATACCAATTGCTACCAAAAATGACGAAAAATTACAGAAAAATACAAAAACCTATAAAATTAACCTAAGCGTAGCCTAAGGAATTTGGAAAATTTTTAGTCCGGACGATACTTAATCTCATCTCAAGAAATAATAAATTAAGCCTGATTATACATTATTTAATTGATGCCTTATTAAATCATGCCTGATCAGGTATGAATAACTCTTGATTACGTCAAACCAGGCCTGATCAGGCCTGATCAGACCTGATCAGACCTGAACATGTCTAGTTTTTTTAACAATTTTTCAACTGCATTTGCACAATTTTTCCGTCAAAATTCAACTTTACATAAGTAGCCATAACTATTCCATATAAATTTACGAAATAATCAGAAATGAATTTCTGTTTTGAATTCAATTTTTGACTAGATAGATTTAGGAAATTTTTAGCCTACAGCCTTCGTGAGGAACACAGTTCACACGCCAGGAACACACCAGGAACACGCCTCCCCCCGGGGGGAGTGCAAATTTAAGCCAAAACAAACATAAATTAAACTCTCCTAAAAAAACAAAGAAAATTGTGATGAAATAGGTTTTTTCGGATTTCAATGAACTTCATTAGGCCGATCGATCCCTTCACTTCAATTCGAGAATTCGCATCACGAACGCAATAACACAACCCCGTCGTAATCAAGCCCGAGCCGAGCTTTGCTTCACAATGCCGAATTTGTCGTCCCTTTAGTAATTGTTATTCAAACAAAAAGTCACCGAATAATGTTATGTTCTTTTGATGTTTTATTAGCATGAAACTGTGTTCCTGGCGTAATTGTTCTTTTGATCGTACAAATTACCGAGCATTGTATTTAAATGTTACGTAAAATTTTTTTGAAAGCTTACTTTAACGGAGTAGCACCAAAGAGGAGTTTCAACGCCAGCTGAAAATCCCAGTTCACCGCCGAATACATAAAGGCAGTCCCTGTAAGCTACGGCGCTGTGTTCTTGAAGCGCCGGCGGCCTTTCTCCACTGGGATGTAATTCCTCCCATTTGCTTTCGGCTGAAAACATCATCACAATTATTAATTACAATGCTTATTATGACATTTTCTTTATACTGTAAGTACTTTTCGATTGATTTGCTCTCATATTATTCGTTCTCTTTTATCCACAAAGGAACAATGACTTCATTGAACCGTTCAAGAGCTTTCTTTCATTTCTCCACTCAATTTCTGTTTATCCATTCGAATTTCCGAATTAATTGTAAGTCAATCACGTGAACTTGAACTCTTCTTTTCATCTTTATCTCGTGCATGAAAAAAGCTAATAACTCGACAAATTTATTGCTCAATGTGACGACAGTGTTCGCAGAAATTTTTATATCATGTTTTTCAAGCGAAATTCACGTTGAAACTCATTAATGTACAAGCACAGCAACTTTAATTCAACGTCTTGGAAAGGTCTTGATTATGCAAGCGCTGGCGTCTTCATTATCATTACTTCTACTCCTGAAAATGTATAATGAAACAATTAAAACTGACGCTAGCAAATAAGGACAGAAGAAATAACAAGCTCCGAGAAATTGCTTTGCATGACAATTACGTGCAATACGTACGGGCGGAACCTTTGCTTGTGCGACAAGTTTAATAATAAGTTCGAGGGTTGATCCCTCGGAACGCCATAGCAATGAGAAAAATACGGAATCGCTGAAGCCGCAAACAGCTCGCATTATCTCGAGTCTTCCGATTTTTAGAATTTCCCACTATTCTCCCTAGCTCTTACGACCCCGCGGATAAAGAGACCGACAAGAGAAAACGGCAAGAGAACGATTTCGACAAAGGAGATTCATTTTATCCGGCTTTCCAAGGAGGAGAGTGCTGCGTCTCTATTCTTGCTGGAAAAGGCGCTCTAATAAATTAGATCATTTATACATCTTCATCCCAATTGTATTTCATTCCCGCCTGTTTCAATTCTGCTTCATTTACAAATGAATTACTTAAATCTCGAAAACGGAACGTTCATTTCCAAAAAAATGCTTTACGAGTTGTTTTTCAATAAAAAAATCGCTGATATTGTTGAAATTTTAAATCATAAAGTGTGGCAAAGTCGATGATTAAGAAACGTGTCGCAAGACAAAGCTTTGGAGGAATTTATTTGAGAGTCATAATGCGACCCTTGTGAAGACTAAGGCACTAGAGATGATGCCCGACATCGATTAGATTCGCGTGCCTTATCTAGTTGACAACGAGACAATGCTTCCTTTGTTCAATGGCGCTCGAAGTGCGAATTCTGCATTTCTTGATACTTTATTATTTGTAGATTGAAGTAGACAAGTTGCACATTTTTCCTAGACTTTTTATGCCTTTGAATGCAAGGAAATGTTTCTTTTGTATGAATGATTTATTGGTTTGGTCAATGCAGTTACAAATATCGAACTTACGACATAGAATTGTTCACATACGCTAACGTTTTCGACACGAAGTGCAGTTGCATGCACCGCTGCGTTTTTTTATGCGTTGCTTTTTGTGGCTTTGTCTCTTCGCGCTCTTACATTTGCTTCGAAGAGATTTTCGGCAAAAATCACAGTCTACAGGGTTATTGTACATAGCAGATTTTCGAGGCTTCTTTCGATTTCTCATTCCATTTCCTAGGACTTTTCCAATACTGTCGACATGACAGTATTCTTGTAGAGCCATCTGTCACATTTTCGTATATATTTGTATTCTTGGTTCAATTGTACTCGTGAAATATGGTTGCAAAAAGATATTCGTATTTTTTCACCTGAAGTTTCCACATTTCGTTCGAGAAGTTGTAGTCTCGCAGAATACAAGCCACGATTTCATTGGAAGTTGGACCTTTGATCTTTTGGAGATTCTTCACGGCAGTTAACACGAAAGGAAGAGCTTCGCTGAATTTAACCATCTCGATTTCTTCTCGAGCAATTAGAACTGCTTTTCAAGAAAGAAGTGGAACTTTGCGTTAAAGAAATACGCGCTACTGGCGCTTTTCTTGATTTAACGTTTAATTGAAGTTGAAAAAAACGCTCCCACGCATCAAAGACTTACTCAAAAGTAATTTATGTTGATCGTGTTCCCAGAAAATGCACTAATACACGTCACTTCGAAATTTAAATCGACCAATGACAGATGACATAACGAAGAAGCCGATAGTCATTTGTACGAGTTCTATTTATGAAAATCCATAACAAAAGTGAAGTTGATTCGTTCGATAATTTTATTCAAAATACAAGTTCGTGAATCTTGGCATTATTTATATTTCAGTAAATAGGGATATCACGAGATAAAAGCTTATCACTAGTTGTGAAGTAGTCTTCGTTCTCGTGTTTTTTAAAAATTTTTCGACTCTCCGCATATCCCTATGCCAACGTATTAACCCTTTGATGTTAGTTAAATATTCAGATGAGCCTCGTGGAACGGGCTCTTTGATTAATGGAAGCTCGAGCGAGCGTGAACAAGCACGATAAAAATTTCGTAAAGTCCACAAAAATTGTTCGGTAGCCATGAAAAATGCAATTACAATCAATGTTTTTCTTTAATTTATCAACTTTTTTTAAATTTCATTTTTTAAAAACGTTCTTAATCTGGAAAATCGAACAGGAAACAACGTCAACATCGAAATCTTTGTTCTCTCAAGTATTTTTTATTTGCGCTATTTTTTATTTATCACTAAATCTTGGACTTTATGTGTGCAAATGTAATAAATTGCACATTTTTGTTGACATGCTGTACTCAGCTTTCTAATATCAACGGTTTTCGGGTGGACCCAGCATTGTCGTAGCTTTCAGGCGGAAGGGACCGACGTTTGTCCATTCACGGAGAACAAATATTGAATCTGGAGAAACGATCGATTGAAAACGGGAAAACCTTTTCTTACTTTCAATAATAAAATTTAGGTTTTTTGTAGACCACGGAATTACACCTTTCGGCAGCGATTAAACAGTTCTGATTCTTGAATAAAATTGCCTAAGCAACGTTTGGTAGGAAGCCAGAGAATTTCAATGACACGTGCAATCTACCAGTAGATATTGCCGACTCTGGACAGACGCTGAATCTGCTGGTCAGAGAAGAATAAAATTGATGCCAACTACTCGAAGCTGACCGGAATCGAACTCTCGTTTGTCACGATGTTGAAAAACTTGGACATCAAATGATGATTTTCATTTTTTTCTGATTGAAAATCTCTTTCATTTGATCTTCTCAAATTGCACGAATCTGGGATATTGTCGTTGGATTTATCTGCGGTACGTGCTCTCGCGGGTTTAGAAACGCTTTATTATTGATCGCATTTTAAGCTTGTTTAAGACCCGTTGCACACCCTTCCATTGCGTGTCCGATATGGTCAGATCAGGGGCAAACCCTACTGAATTGACTATGTCTATCTTCCCCCGATAATTACAGCATTTAGCGTAATTTTCTACCCAATTCTTTTCGTTAATCCGAGGATTCCGTTCTGTGGTTCAATAAGTCAGGCTGGGATTGGGAAAGATCGAAATATATGAAAAGAAAAATTTTGCTAGATCAGCAACGATGCTCTTTTCGCATTCGGAAATACGCGTTCGATTTTCACGCAACATCAAGTCATAAAATGTACTCTGCGCTTTTCACGCTTCGAAAGTTATGAAATGGGATGGAAGGGGATGATTTGTTCGCGGTTCGTGTAACTGAAACGTACACAAGTGAGAAGCGGATTTCAGATTGGCAGAGGTAACATTTCATCGCGGAGTTTAAACATCTGAGGATACGTACCGAGACTATATCTCCAGAGGTCTTTGAGAGGAAGATTTCCATTTCGGCCTCCTAACAAGTACACGTGTCCCGCGAGGAGAGTTGCGCTATGTTTGCTTCGAGACGGCGGTGCAGGCCCATTTTCCGTCCCTGCCGCCGTGACAGAGCTCCACATTTTTCTCTCTGGAATAAGAAATTATGCATTTTTATTCTTCGTACCTACAAGAAATTGCGGAAACATTTCATCGCAATTTTTCACGTTTTTCAGTTAACTCGTGAGATTCTGTAAAATTCTTTCGCTTTCCACCCTCATGTTGATGTATGTTTTCATTCATTTTTAACAGCAAACGTATTTCATAGACGGCTCTCTAGAAATTGATTTTTTCAATGTTACGTTTTAATTTGATGTAAACTTATTGAAGTCATTTCGTTTGGAAAAATAACTCGAACAAATTAATGGTTTTTAATTAGCAATTATTAATGGTTTTAATTACTCTTATTTACGTGCGTCCTCAATTTTGAAATATCTGTTCCTTTCTTTTAATTATTATTTCTTTATCAATCACACGAATTCTTGGATTAATATTTTTATCACCATTTCATGTACTTATTAATTTGTGCTTATCTCTTTATCTAATTTCTGCTTATCTTATCTCAGAAACAGTTGCAATTGTTATTGATAGTTCGCGATACAAAACCTCTGTCTAAGTCTATATTAAACATCGAACACATTGTCGGTATTGCATTTCATATAGCGATGCAAAATAAATTGTAAAAACGAGCACTATTTCGTAGCTGCATTTGTTATAAACTCCCGAAAGCAAGTTCTACTATTTCGTGTTGCGTTTTCCGTTTTCATGTGAAATGAAAAGTTCACCAAATCGTGTTCAGAAATTTGGATATGAACTTCTTTATTGCTTCGATGTTTTTGTAATTCAATTTCGACAATTTTATAAGAGCATTTCAATTTAATGTTTAATAACGAAGCAATAATTGTTGGGGCAAGTGTTACGATTTCATGGTACAGGAAAAACCTCGTGGACGAATAAAATTTTCAGTGTGCACAGTTCAGCAAAGCAACCGAGATTTCGCGAGCCCGAAAGAGCTTTTTACACAAAAGGGATGGCAAGTGCATGCAGCGTAGTTTCTACTCTGTGCGCTTACGGAATGCTAGATGCATTCACGCGAAATTCATGCTAATTATGTATTAATTGTGCTTGGAGGAAAGCTGCGTTCGTTTTATATACGCTGAATTTGATGCTTTTTTACGTGGAATCTTTTTTTTTTCTTAGAAATCTGAAGTATTCGCTACTATTCCTTTTTTTTTCGTCCAGAGCTACTATCAACCGTAAAATAAATCGTTAAAACTTCAATGTTACCGATGAATTTAAGTAACGAAGTACAAAAAATGTAAAAGACTCAGCCTTTGTTATGTCGGATAGCGAAAAATCTACTTACTCGAAGATTCACGTAAAGGAAAATGAGCAAAGTAAGTTTGTTTGTGACACGACTCTCGCTGTACTTCGCACCTTGAGCTCAAAACCACGAATGATTCTTGTCCTCGAGACAAGAAGCCGTAGACGATAAGTTTTAACTATTTTTACGATGTTTGATGTTTAGTTATTTGCAACCATGCGCCCAAAACAGTGATTAAGCGAGGTAAAGTTAGTCACAGTGTCTTTTTTTATAAAAAAATTGAATAAAACATTTTCACAGAATATTTTCCTTATGAAAAAAATATTTATAGAGTTTTGTCTTCCACTTATTACGCATCGTCGACAAATCTAAATCAAACTCGTCGGATTATTCAGTAAATTGAGGTAAGAACAAAGCCAATACTTCCCAATGCTGCAAAATTGCAAGAAAATCAATTACTCTTGTTCGTATTCATGAGCGAATGAAATCTTACATTATTAATGTATCTGCAAGCGCACAATTTCATTGAAGCGCAAAAATTGTATGCGCCAAGAAGAATCTTCGTTCTAATGGAAGGACGCTATAATGTTCAAGCTTACAGCGCAACGAGAAAACTTAGTATCGATCGCAAGTTATGTATGTAGTAACTGGATCCAACGTGGCGGGTTGGCTGCTTTTAATCTATGGAAATCAGATAAAACCTCATTCCATAGCCCCTTGTCATAATAGGGAAGCGAAGTAACCCAGACGAGATGGAAACTTCGACGAGACTTGCGAATAGCAATAAAAATATGTTCTTTATTGTCATGTACCTCGAGCAATTTTGTCACCACGCATATGTTGCTCCAACTTTTTCAAAAGAAAAAGCTACTTCCATTTGAAATGTAACCCGATTTCAAACTTTACGTGCAAGGAATAGGTACGTGATAGAAAATCGTGATTCACAGAACCTGCAGTTTCATCGACATGTTTTGATGGATTAACAGCGGCTCGGAAATGGCATAGTAGAAAGCGTTGACGGTGAATGTTATGAACGCGAATCCCTGTGAAATAGACTTTTGAATGCGTGTGTTTTGTAATCTTTTACGCGATCGTGTGGACGAAGATGGGGATGATTTGTAGAAAGCCACTGATATCTTTCGCTCAATGTATGATGTGCGAATGTATTACACGTCGTATTTGATTTCTATTTGTATTTCTATGGTTTTTATTTTTCGTGGAATCCAATTCGTTCGAGTTGCGAAAAGTTTACAATGTTTTAATTTGTTTTATTCTAGCTCTGTTTTCCGATATCAAATAATGTTGAATTTAACAAGAAAGTGTCAGTATGGGTTTTGTGGCAATTTCCGGAAAAAGGACTTGTTTCCATGCTTTAAAATAAACGGGATATTGGCGATTTCATACCTTTGTCTATAATTTGTACAATTTAAGATATGTATAACACTAAAAATTACACGTTTCTGGAGAAATATCGACAGTTCAAATAATCATTAAATTCTATTTATTATTGTATTTTCAGTAAACTAAATTAATAAGAACCAAGTTAAAATCATGTCTGCTATTGAGGACGTTTAAATAATAAATAATTGATTGATACTCTAAAACTATCTCTATAAATCGATCATTTTTATTTTAAAGAATGATTAAAAATTTCTAGTGATGCAATTTGTTTTACTTTTACAGTAATAGAAAGTTCCTGTTTGTATTCAACTAAAGTTGTATAAAAAGTTGGAAATTGTTCCAAATAAATGTTAGATATAAAAAGAAACCATCGATAAAATTGAACTGAAAACACTTTTGTTCCAAAAATGCGATTGCACTCGAACAATTTTTACGGAAGTATTCAGTGAATTGCTATTATTTTATACAGTCACGTTCACGCTAGAAGAATTCGTTGAAAAGTAAAAGAAATTTTCTCGAGAAACATTAATGAGAGTATACATTTTCAGCCTATTATGAACGTACGCAGCGATATTCCAAGTTGCAAAGAATTATTTGCATAGAAACCCCGATAACCCAAGAACTAAAATATTATGGAATTAAGTTTTTCCTTCGAAACACCACAAAATTGCTTCTGTATTTGCCAGAACAGATTTTTGTGAATTGCCGTGTTCTTGTTTGTTCTTTGGTTTTCAACAATAGGCATCGATTCTTGAATTGAAAGTGCCGTTGTTCTTAACACAATGCAATCCAATTTTATGTGTTTCAACGAAGAATCGACTCGACACGTGTCGATGCTGTGGTACACGAGAGATTTCCCTTAGACTAACAAGAGCCCAGACGATTACGAGATCGCAGATTTCAAAGGGATTTCCTAGAGGGGGATAATAACAAATGAGGGTTGCATTTTTACGCAAGCCAAAAGATCAAGGCGGGACATTATTTACTTCCTTCGTTTATAATCCTGTCGTCATATGATGAGACACGAATAGAATAATAAATGAATAACAGAACACAAGAGGGAAACGTTTTTATTAGTAATGTTTTTCTATAAAAAAAAATAGCAAATCACATTCACATCGTAAATCCTATTGCTGCTGAAAAATTGGCTTCCCATTCTTTAAAAAAAAGATATTATTTTCAACACGTCAAGCGCGAAGAGACTTTCGACTCTTGGTGCGCACAGAAGAAAACTCTTTGTCATGCTGAACTGCTTCTTGGCTACGATGGCACCTCGATGCTTCGTTATTTTTTGGATTTCTCCTGCTCGTTGACGTGCGATTCGAGACAAAATAATTGCCCAATGACATTACACACTTTCACTCTCAGCATTTTAATTAATCCCGAGGATTCTTCTTTGTAATTAATTAACAGTTCACTAATAACTTGGTTTTTATAATTAAAGTTCGAGTTTTATAATTAATATCAACACTCGTCCCGTCGAAAAGATGACAAGTCAACAGCAATTATAAATACGTGGCGACTTCATTATACAAGTTAATTTGCGGAACGAGCGCTATTTTCGATTATGCATTTTTCTTCATAGGCAGAAAGGAAAAATCGTTCATTCCGATACCAATTGTCATGAATTTATTTGGGTTAGAAGAGTGCGTGCAAAATGATTGTCAGAGCTTCAATCTGTGTTCTCCACTTCGAACGACGCTTATCGCGATGTTGTCGTGATTGAATCGTAGACAATCGTGGTCATTAAAACCAACACATAACATCACGTCAAGTGACGAGCCGGTGACCACTAAACGTCAACGCGTCATCCTCAGGATACCTTTGGTCCGAGGACACATTATACATTTTCACCGGTCGGATTTCTATTGCTATCTTTATTTATCATTAGTGAAATCTATCTATCCTTCAAACCAGACCGGTGAAAACGCATGAAAACGCATAAATGTGTCCTCGGACTGAGTTTTCACTTTATTATGACAATGACAACTTTCATTAATCAAACCCTGTAATCAAAGTAATTGAAATACAATTGAAATGTATTTTACTGCTTCATAAATTGGATTTGATAGACATTGTTGAATATCAAATCTATAGGTAAATTATTAACTTCCTGAACTCATAACTCAGTACCTTTATGAAAAGCCGCAAACTATGATCAATAAGAACATTGATTTTCGCCTAGGTTAAGGGCATTGCTTCGAAGCCATAGCCGCATCTTTGCCACGTGATTGGTATTGCTTTATTAATTTTTCAATTGTAATAAATAATAATTGATTGAAAAATAGTCGTATAGACTGTGACGTGTTTCATCAGAAATCAGGCCCAGAAAAGCGGAAACGAATTCTTCGAATGCGCTAAAAAAAGAACGCGAGTCTAAACTTGTATCGTTTATGAAATCAGTACACGCACTAATGTGCCGCAAGCAATTGTACTGCAACGTTCATTGAAACGTAACAAGCAGGCCCAGCTGAAATACTTGAGCGTGCGTAACATAAAACAATGATTCGTAATGGGCTTACCTCAGCTCGGTAAACCCTCTATCCTGTTAGTTGACTGGAACTCGTGACCCACATGCAAGCGACGATTAATCGTACAAAGCGCGCTGGTTAACCGGACGCGCAACAATCTTCAAAAACACCTTCAATTTCTCCACCACGATGCATCTGAATCGCGGTCTTCGAATCTCAATTCACCGAAAACTGACAGACCATTGCACTTGTCCCTCTATCCCCGTCTCCCACGTAAAATAACGTTCCGCAGGACTCATTCTCGTCGAAAATATTCTCTCATGAAGAAAGCGAACTCGTGAAAGACGGAATTCAGGTAAATTGGCATAAAAGAAAGCAATGACGTACCTAAATTAATGCGTATACGTCAGCCTAAATGCTCTTTGTTGAGGGATGGAAAAAAAAGTAGAAGAAAGAAAAGATTTCCCTAATTTACAGAACATTTCATTATCATCGCATCAACACGAATGCACTCCGTCGTTACACTTCCATTATTAATAAAAGGTCCGCTTCAAATTCGGATGATTCGCTTCAAATTCACTATTTCACTAGACTAAAAGAGTGTTAAAGTTACAAAGCGGTAACCGCTTCGTCCGTGTGTCGTTTGCCTCGAAACTTTTTCTAATTCCGCGATCGGCAACGTACGAATTAGCTGCAAATTACGATTTTCGGCGATATGGGCCAGCGCGAGATTTTGGTTTTAATGACGGCGGTGCTGCGTGTTCTTGTTGCCTCGGCACTGTGTCCGGGTCGAGCACCTACCCCAGCCGCCCACCACCGTCATCGAGAACTCAACGCACGCGCCCTAGAAGTACCCCTGAAATTCACAAACCACCCTTCGATATTCCTCCCCCACCGAGTGTACTTCTTCTACAGGGTGGCAACAGTAAACGGAACTTGTTTTGACTTGTTGGCTCTTTGCATTATTTCCCGTTGAACGATCGAAGCCAAATAACTCAGTTTTTAAAGATTTCTTTAAAGATTTCATTGATGGGAATTCATTGCGTTTTTGAAAAAAACGTTGAACACGAATTTTTTTACCTGCGATTCCGAGCGTGATGCGGCTCTGCAAACGCTTTGGTAACTGGAACACTTGACTTTACATGCGAAGTTCTATAATTGCATGCGCCCAAAGTCTTTGTTTCCGAAACTCAACCTACATTTCAAGCTCTCCAAATTAGAGGATTCATTTTTCTTTCTAAATTCCGGAAAGGAATTTACTTGAAGAGTTCGAGAAAAATTTTCAGTTGTTTTGCACGGTAGTAGTGCTACCGGCGATGTTCAACTTGTAATCAAATTGGCAAGTGGATGAGAGATACTTGTAATGGAATTAACTTTTAAATTGGACTCGTTGTATGAAACCCGATAGACTCGGAGAAGCGATCTATAATCTTTCCATTCAGTTCCTACCGTATAAGGTTCAATCTTCTTAACTTTGTACTTTCCAATTTTTATTTTTCCACTAATTCAAACTTAAAAATTTAGATAATATAAACAAAAAATGCAAATTTATTAATCAATTTTTAACAAAGCTTCTCTTTCGAGTTTTCCGAAAGAGCTCGTCTATTACCGATGGAATAACGGTAGTTGAAAAAATGTGTTCTTGAAAACGAGATGAAATACATCGAGGATCGTAGAGCCTGGAGCAAAACATGATCATCGGTTGAAAAACCACGTGCACCTGAAGTGGCTGTTCCTTCGTAAGTAGAACAAAACCGTCTCTGGCACAGGAGCAGCAGTAGGCAACATTTCGGCTTCTTGCGACTGCGCCAGCGTAGTCGGTTGCCACGACTACAGGATGCGAACCGCGTGTGAATGCGTATTGATTTCTTTCCCTCTTCCGAGATCTTTCTCTCTATCTTCGTGCCTCCCTCTTCCACCCTGAACAACAACAACGACGAAGCTGCATATTATCCCTACGTCATCTCTGGCTGCAAATCCCGTTTCACTCACACGTGTTTCGCTCCCGTTTCACCCTCCTTTTTTTACTTCTTCTCTTTCCAAATTAGCTGGATAATCCTTCGTACGTTCGGCTTTATGCAGCCTCCGCGGGCAAGAAATCGTTAAAGGAAGAGGACAGCGCGAAAATCGGCTACTATTAGTAAACGAATTTTGATTTTCTAAGTGATTTTCAAAGGTTCTAAGTGTTCTCCATGCTCGGAAATTTGACAATGAAAACAGATCGATGAAATTCGCAAAAAAATACTATCATATGCGCATTGTTTGAACGGACATTTTTTCTTCTTAAATTTTTTTGCTGAACATACAATTTGTTGAATAAAAAATAAAAGGTCCAATTTTCCTCCGCTAATAATACATTTTTTTTTTTTAATATTTGTCGCGAATATTCGGATAAAAGTAAACCGAATGCAAAAGTCCACGCGTGGATTAACTCCAAACACTGTAGCAAAGCTCACGAGTCTCAATTTTTTTCATTCTTTTATTTATTTTTAATAATAATTTAATGTAAATCAAAACCCGTGTTTCGCAACGTTCGCATAAAAAAGTATCGAGGGAACTCTCGATTTGTGAAAACTTGCAGCGACAAAGTTTCTCCTTATCGTTTGAGGAAGTTTATTTGAAAATAATTGAGTCAGAACTATAGATACTAACGATTATTATTTAAAAACGCTCGGCTGTTAAGCCACGTCAAGTGAACGGGTCATTCAAACGGGTCGAAATAAGTAACGCTCTATGATGATGCGACACTTGACGCGCTGTAACAACCCGAACGTTTTTAAACAATAATCTCTAGCGTCTATAATTCTGACTCGATTAATTTGAAATTTCAAGAAAAACTTCTTCAAACGATATGAAGAAACTTTGTCGCTGCAAGTTCTCTCAAATTGAAAGTTCCCTCGATACTTTTGTTCCGCTAAAGTTGGAATTATGGAATTATGATGGATTTTTCTTTTTCGACCTCTTTAGCATTTTTCTGAAATACGTGAAAGTCTTAAAATTGCACGTGACGATTAATAGTTAATTTATATTTTGCCTGGAATAGTCACTTTACTTGATTTTTTCAATTGCATTTTCAGCAAACCCAACGAATATTTAGTTGACAAACATTTCTATATAAAAATAAGTAATTCAGATAGAAGCACTTTCCGCATCTCAGAATGTACGCGTTTCAGAATGAATCATTAAACAAAAGAAAAAAGGAAAATTTAAATTCAAAATTAAATTTAAATGTTTCAATAATAGGTACACTTTTTCATCGGTACGTAACTTCATTACCATTTTAATTATGAATAAAAAGAGATTAACGACATCACGTGCTCTCTGGATGTTTAAGGGAGAAATCACTTCGAAGCTAAATGTAATATTTTCCAGAAGGGAAGAATATTTTCATTCATCATCATAAATGATTTAATGAGAATAATAATTCACACAGAACGCGCAATAAAATAATAATTGAATAATGTTGAAACCAATTCCTTTTATTATGACTTTCATAAGAAAACTTTCCGCATGTTTGTTTAAAAATGCACCTACATAATTAATTATACGAGATAATAATTACCACTTTAACATTGCACGACGCGATGAAATTCAATGTATAGAATTGTATATACGAGGCGGAACAAATTATTGTCCTTATTTCATGACACAAAGGTCTCACTTCGGAAGTTTATTCATCAGATTGTACATTCGTACGAGCAACAATGAAAAGTTATAGTCGTATTTCACAATTGTTTATCGATAGTTTTTTGTCTTCTGATCGTTCAATTTGTACATTTTTGAAACTGTAGATTTCTCTTCTTCGTTTATGTTTCACAATTGCGTAATTCTTTATCATGTTATTCGCTGAGGAGAAATTCTTTTAGAAACGAAGCAATTTTCGTTGTCGCTTTAATACCAACGTCTTTCTTGAGGGCCAGCACGTCCAAGGATAATCGTGATACAGGATTTTTAATTGAAATATGTTACATTGCTTCGAAAGGTCGTTGAGCAAGCGTGAAATATCCCGCTTTTTTTACAATATCTTGAAATGGAAAAACCTGTTTTCCGCAAACTACGAGAAAAATCTAAATTTCCTTTGGTTAGATACTTTCTTTTCGAAAAAGTACCTACTTTTCCAAATTACTTTTAATGCAAGTTTGAAATTATTCAACGTTATTTATTATTGGCATATATGCCTCGGAACATGAATATTTCAGAAATGCCTGGTATGCAAGAGCGTGGTATTGCTCGAGTTGATAACGCTGAATTATGTTCAAAATTTTCAAGGATAGGACACTTTTTCAAAGTCAATGACAGAATCAACTTATCGCAAACATAGCGACGATATTACACTCCACGATGTTTTTTTTCTAGAGTTACGTAATTTTAAAACGCAATCTATTTCATGACAATTTTATATCAAGAAAAATTTATCAAAAGGACACATTTTTGAAATTCTAAATCTTCACGCTGAATAAACAGTCGGGAATAAATATTTAGTAGTTTTGTTAAACGTTTTACGCTTCTTTCTAACGCGTATGCCAACCTCTCGTGAAATAGCCGATTAAATGTGCGAGGAACGCGTTATGATTGATGAGAAGAGCACAAGTTTGAAGGACTGCTTCGCTCCCTCCGAGTTGCGCTCTTCATTCCAATTCCATTCTGCCTCCAAGTAAAAAGGACTGAAAAGAGACATTCGGCATTTGCGAGTACGAAACTTTTGAAAGGAACTCTGCGGCAGGAAAAATGAAAAGAAAAACGAGTTGTCATCTCAGGAAGATGAAATAGTAAACACGCACGCAGTCTTTTGTACCAATTTCAAAGAGCCTCGTAAATTTCGAAATATTTTATCGCAATTAAAAAATTCCGTTTGTGTAAAAAATTTTGCTTTTGAAAAAAAAACGTTATTCCACTCTTGAAAGTAGGTTTTACTTGACAGGTCAAGATAGTGTAATTTATATCCTTCGTGACCTCTATTCATAACGTATTACAATTCAATTTTTTGTATCCACATTAAAGACCATGCGAGTACAATTAGACAAGGATGAATGACCAAATGATATTTCTAATGCCTTTATTTGATATTACGATAAATGACAATTGTAATTTCAAAAATGCACGCACAACGCACATTTCAAATGAGGAAATAAAGATTCTATGAAGCCTAATGAAAAAGTCAAAATATCAATTAGCATTAAATGTAATACGAAAGTTAGGAACACGAACAATTGTCGCGTTTTCCTCATTTTAATTATCATGTTTTCTAAAACACATGCCCTCGTCAATTACGCGATGGGATCTCATGTGTGTCGGCGGTATATAAATGGTGAAACTAGGAATTAGAGAGTCACATTGATTTCATCTCTGACATATGACCGTTTTATCGTCCAACATACAATATTCTTTGTTCTCCTGAGTCGTTTTCAACTTTTTTAAATTGTGCTCTTTTTATCAAATGACTTGAAACATAAAACGCTGTTCAAAGATGGATCGACAGTGCATATTTATATTTTGTCTGATATCAGTCGTCGTTAGTGTTGAGGTATCCGTAGAAGACACATTTCCAACCCCGACAACGGTAAAAACCAGCGACGATCGTACACCGCCGACAATTAAGCCGGTTAAAGAAGAAATCGTGGAAGACGACGTTAAGGGTGATGCGATTAAATCAAGAACTGTTCTAAGAACGGTGAACTCGAACATCAAAGATAAGTTAGCATAATATTTGATCGTCATTTTTCGAAACATTTATTCGTTTCTGTATTAATTTGCAAATCAGCAAATAATAATTAACCGGGAAAAATGTTGGTTTACAAGTTGTTGTGGTGCGAAGCACGGATCCAGTGTTCGAAGTGCAGAATCCATCGTGAGAAATGGGGACTACGACGTGCGCTTGTCACACAGCGAAAGAATGTTTGCTCGTTACGGAAATCATCCGGAAGAGAGGTGAAAATAGACACCGAAAAATTGCTTTCTTTGTAACTGAAACTTTTATTTTTGCAAGATATGGTTGGCAGAATTATCCGGCGAGACTGGGACAGAACGGTCTCTACGGACAAGGAAACCCAGACAGGTATTTTTTGGAACAATAATGTTCGGAAAAAAAGGAAAAAATGCACGATAAGATACTTTTCAGGTACGCTCAACGTCCAGCGTACCTCGGCGACAATAATTATGCCGGTTCGCACAGACCTGGAACTTCTTACGGCGACAATCGTCCACATGGAACCAGCGTTTATGGAAAACCTAGTAACTCTGCTTCTGGATCTTACAGTGACAACGGTGAATATAATGGGCCCGATCACGCGCATCAAGAAGTTGCAGGACCCATTCCACCAGGAATGAACATTCATACTCAAAAGGTCTGCGTTATTTCCGTTTTTTTGAAAGATCCAGTCAACTTCAACATTTTTTCATGTTTATACCAGAAGAAGCTCTTGGGACGATAGCAATTCTAAAGGATATTTATTAGAGTAACCATATTCCAAATTATAGAGACAAAAATCGCCATAACTCAGAAACTAAAATGATGAAGTCAAGTTGTTCTTTCAGGAAGTAGATTTGTTTTCAGAAAACTGTTAGGTGTAATACAAAATCATATTTCCCAGGCAGTAGCTTTGAAAGCGCTTGCTGGCGTAGCTTTGATAGGAGCAGCTGCTGCACTCGCTACAAATCCCGTGCTTATGCCTCTCGGAATGATTTCTGGCAGAAGAAAGCGTTCTGAAGATACCAACCAAGATGACCATTACCAGGACGAGCATTCATCACAAATGTTGAACAATTTCATTTCTCAAGTAATATCATTCTTCATACAACAATCACTACTACTCATGTTTGACAGGCACATATTTTACTGCGCGAAGAATCATATTTCATAAAGCAATTATGATATGCAGGTGAAGCAAAGAAACGCAGAGGACAGAAAATTCGCTGTAACGCCTCACTGCGTTGCTAGATTAGCTTGCGAGGTGCAAAAAGACTACATCGCGGATTTGAAGAAGAACGAGGAAATATTAAACCAAGACAAGGAAACACTTCGCAGCTTGGAGTTATGGTTCATAGACCTGTCAGTAACTGAAAAATATATGTTATTATTTGGAAATCGATCGCTTGAGAATTTACATTGGAAGTTGCCTTTGACTTTGAGCGTCTGAAATGTAGTTTGAATTGACTTTTTTCCCTTCTCTCTTTGCAGGATTCGAAGAAACATTCTAGATGTAGATTACGTGTCGGTGGAACTGAAGAAGTTGATTAAATTGGCTGTTTCGATTGGTTCCAGCGATCAAAACTGTCGGATTTTTCCCTGCGACATTGTGAAGGATTGAGATGTATTTCACGTAAAAGAGCATTTTTATGTTTCACCGAACAATTGCGATTATTTTCACGAATGTTTTTATAATAGAACTAGACACTTATTTTATTGTTGAACACAATAGCTCGATACTATGTTAATTTTTTGCATACTTAAATAGAAATGCAAATTGCGCGATAAGAAATCGTTGATTTTGACAAGAATAAAGAAAACTTTCTCTCGAAAATAATTAAAACCAAGGAAAACAATCGGAAAACTTTGTACTACACATTTTGATTATTTAAACCTTTCTTTGTCATTTATACATATTAGTACATATGATATCAGTTTTTTCATTATTTTTGAAGGATTATAACAATTTATTAGGGAAGAAATTTAAAAACTAAGAGCGTAGATGAGACATTTCGAATCAAGGTGATTTACAAGTACAATTGTTTTTACTTCTCGTCATAAAAAACTCATCAAAATATAATTTGAATTTTCCCACCCTCCCAGCTCTAGCCAAGATACGATTTGTTTGAATAAATACAAATAAACCAACATTAAAATTTTTCCAAATATTTGAATTGTTGTTTAGTCTACCTTTGCTGAACAAATGCACCTAAGTTTTGCTGTACAAAAGCTCTAGAAATTAATATCCCGGTAAGGTAGAAATCAGTCCGTATTTGACCTTGAACACTTGCTGTTAAAATAAAAGATATTGAATATAGTCTAGTCATTATATAATACGAATGATATCATTTATTTTCAATGAAACTACATACGTAATAAGTTTTATCGAAGTTACGAAGTTTCAAACTCGTTCCCAAGTCTCGTTTGGTGGCAGCACCTCTCGGAACTCAAGCTTTGAACTGACGTGTCCTCATATTATTGTTTTCATGTAACGATATGCGTATCGCATGCAACGTGTGTAACAAGAAGCATAAACAACGTGGCACAGTAAATTAGTTCGCGACGACGACCGTGACGAATTGTCAGCGTTCCAAATTCCCGTGAATCAACACCAAAACTTATAAATATTCATAACTCTATGCTCTTTGATACGAAATTACATCGTATGGAAGCGCTAAAACCTAACCTAGAAACGAGGAAACTGATACGAGCTCGAAGTGCTTGCAAAGACGACTTCGTCGAAGTAATTTAACGCCACGAAAAAGAGAGTCGATCATCGCGTCCAATGAAGCGATCAACGGAAAAAGAAAAAATGATAGAGGAAGGCATCACGCATGACTCCAGGGGAAGCGTACACGAGCACAGTGACATTCGGGGGGATGAGAAAAACATCGTTTTCTTGTTCTTTCTTTACCTCCTGCAGGGCATACCCATCGGAATTTCCAATGCGATTCCCATGCTCCTTCAAAATCGTCATGTTTCGTACAAACAACAGGTCTCATTTTTACGATATTTATTTTTCTCGGCGTAAATTTTGAATTTTCGTAACCGAGATATTTATACCTCCATTTAGTACAATTAAAACAGTGACCGTTGGTTGAAACTCGCACGTTTTTATCTGATAAATGTCATTTTGTTGCAGGCTGAATTCAGTTTCGTAAACTGGCCGTTTTCGCTGAAACTTCTGTGGGCGCCGATAGTGGATTCTATTTTTATATACAAATTCGGACGCAGAAAGACGTGGCTAATTCCAGTGCAGATGTTGATAGGAATTTTCATGCTGGTACTATCGGGTTATGTGGGCAACATTTTAGGTGGCGACGGCGAGAGCTTGGACATCGGATTGCTGACGATAGTATTTTTCAGTTTAAACGTCCTCGCTGCCACTCAAGACATTGTCGTTGATGGCTGGGCTCTTACTATGCTCAAAAGGTTATTGAACGAAAGCAGTACACTTCTCAGGAATCGTTTAAGAATTTATTGAAAAATGGGAAAATGTTTCAGGTGTAACGTAGGTTACGCTTCGACTTGTAATACCGTGGGTCAAACCGCAGGCTTCTTCCTGGGGTTCGTCGTGTTCCTGGCGTTGGAATCTGCTGATTTTTGCAACAGTTACTTGAGATCTGAACCTTCCAATGTTGGAATGACCAATTTGCCGAGTAAAATTTTTATATCTCTTTTACATGCATTACAAATATAACAACTAACATTTTTGATAAGCTTATCGCGCTTGAACTCAATAAATGCATACATTTTGTTGCGTCTTGTGCTCCTAAACAATTATGAATTGGTTTTCAGGTTTCTTGTACTTTTGGGGACTGGTTTTCATTTCGACAACCGTTTTCGTGGCCTTTTTTAAAAAAGAGAATCCTGAAAAATCGAGCAGCCGCGGATTGGACAATATGAACATTAAGGATGCGTATTTGGTGCTGCTGCAAATTTTGCAATTGCCTAGCATAAAAATGATGGTTGTTCTTTTATTGACTGCAAAGGTAAAAACACACGCATTTTTATGGCAAATAACTTAATATTTCTGCATTCATGCAACTCGTTTATTCGGATTTTCAGATTGGCTTTTCGGCCTGCGATGCAGTTACAAGTTTAAAGCTCATTGAAGCTGGTGTGGCGAAAGAAAACATTGCTCTGATGGTGGTACCACTGGTGCCATTGAACATAATTCTGCCACTCATTATATCAAAATACACGGTGGGACCAAAGCCACTAAATATTTATTTGAAAGCCATGCCGTACAGGTATTTATTTTTTCTTCTGTTTTTTCGTAATGGCTTGTAGATGAATTACAAATATGTTAATTTTTCAGGCTCATCTTTGGTTTATTGTCGGCACTTTTAGTATTCGTCACTCCATTCATTATACGAAATGGACACGTTCCCTATTACTTTTATGCCGTTTTAATTATAATTTACCTTTTACACCAGGTAAATAAACGCGGGACGATTTTTATGTCCATTTTTTCATACACGAATAAATGGGATTTTCATTTTACTCCAGGTTACGACGAACAGCATGTTCGTAGCAGTAATGGCCTTTTTTGCAAAAATCAGCGATCCATCGATTGGCGGCACTTATATGACGTTATTGAATACATTGTGTAATTTGGGTGGAAACTGGCCAGCGACAGTGGCACTTTGGCTCGTTGACCCTCTCACAGTCAAGCAGTGCAGCACCGATCCTCAAAATGATTGCAGTAGCACGGAGGAACAAGAGGTTTCACGCTTTATTTCTTTATGTCATTGGACAATTAATTTTAAAGAAACCGTTACTTTTGTTACGTAACGATAAGTAAAAACTGCTATAACAATGTCATCTTATTTGATATAATACATTAAAAAAAACTAAGGAAAACAACGATGTAAAAAAATATTGTATGTTTGCAAGGCGTTATTCTTATTGTGAAAATGTTTCATTTTTAGATGTGCGCAAAAACTGATAACGGAGTATGCAACATAAAAATGGATGGTTATTACATAGAGAGTATTCTATGCTTCATCATTGGTTTCGTGTGGCTCAGGTGGGCCAAGAGGAAAGTGCAACATTTGCAGCGACAACCTATGTCTCAATGGAAAGTTTTCAAGCTTCGGAGATAACGCCAAGAAAATTTAGGCGTTTTAAATACAACCCTTGTGTGAACAAGAGGTGGTCAATAGCGTTCCATTCGTTGACCGAACTGATGAACCTTCCACAATTGAACTCGCTCATAAGCGATGATACGATTGCGCAAATTTCTCAATTTTTTAATTTGACGTATTGTTCTGTGATATTTCTCATATGAACATACTTGTAATATTTTCGTTAGCTGCAATTTTGTTAAGGCTGTTCGTTTATTGTCAATGAACTGCTGTGATTCTTGTCTAACTGCTGAGCAGTTTAAACTTTAAATTTATTTATTTAGGGATTTAGTGGTTTTTTTTAATTGAAAAAAAGGTATGATTGTTTGCTTTCATTCCATTACGTACATTGTAATTCAAAATATTGATGAAATTCGGAAATCATTGCATGGACTGAAAATTTTGTCTAATGTTGTTGAATTGTTGCTACGTATTTTTTAAATAAAAACTGTTTTCCATAAGTTAAGTAGAGTTTTTCTTAAAACTTCTGTGTTGGTTAAGAACGTGTTCTATCCACTTAAACTAGTATGCATTACAATTGTTGAATATTTCATTACGTCTCCTATTTCACGATAAAAGTGTAAGCTTTACATATAGTTTCAAGCAGCTCATGAGAATAATATTGGTCTATATAATTTCATTGAATTACCTCAACATAGATAACTTGAAATGCTTCACTTTACTTCTTTTATTCGCATACAAACCAATTTATTTCCAATAAAGTTTACATTTTTACTACACATTACTACGATTGAAGAATTTGATTGGCGAACGTTTTCACGTTGCCCGCGATACTTTTGAACCCACCGACGAGCCAATCCCAAGCGTCCACGACTTTATCTTGCCATTCATCTTCGAAAGATTCATCCTTGGAGTATTTTTCGTACGCGCTTTCAAAGTCCTTAACAATTTGATGATTTCGCTCGGATTTCGATAAGTCTTCGAAATTTTCAAAGTTCAGGTTTTCTTTATTCGCTGCCATCTTCGATCTAGAATTTCAATTTAAAAAAGATGCTAATGTTCAAGCGTTTGAAGTTCTTGAAAACGTTTAAAAAGAGCTCTGCGATCGCTTGGTACAAACGAATTTTTCCCACCATTAACGAGTTAATGACGCCCTTTAATCACGTAAATGATACTCGGAAACACGAAGATCAAGTGGACTTTATCGTTGCGAAAGGATCTTTGCCAGATTACGTCACAGCGCATCAGAATTGCAGTTCATGAAATCGATACGTCACTTACCTCAATCTTTTTTCCAGCAGCGATAAATCGTCATTGCCACTGTCTCCCAACGTCGCGCAGATGAGAAAAAACAGAGAAGCAAGAAGAAGAATTCCCTTCATGTTAACGGACTTTCTTCGAAGAAGAATGTATACTCATGTAGAAATAGAAGCACTGAAGTTCGAAAGAAAACTCTGAGCTGCAGCGAAGCCGATTATTGTGCGACAGTGGGAGTCGGCAGCTTTCTATTAAACACAGTGAGCTTGTTTAAATCTCACTTTTCACAACATTTTACTCGCCTTGATCTTGATCTATTTCGAAGCAAATAACATCTTTACAAGAAGTACTAATCGTTTAAAATGCAGCCTTTCGGGCTGCATTTTCCGCTGGAAACCGACGCAGTTTCTATTCCTAAATTGTAATGGGGAATGAGAAATTTGCAGTAATGGATAAACAAAGAGCGTCGAGAAGCGCGGGTAGGACATTCCCACAATTCCCGTCATAATCGTAAACGTCGCTTTCGTAATTTCCGTTGCATATCGTGTTTGGATCACATCGCTGATATTTTGTTTCCCCCGTGTAAAGCGTTCGAAGCCTTTGAACGTCGCGTCGTTAAATCTCAGGAAAATTTTAATGATCGGGTCGCGTTTACAATTGACCCAATTTTTCACATCCCCAAGCTGAAAGGTGAAAACCAAACTTGACAAATTATAATTTATTTCCATTTCCTCGAGGAATTCTTTTTAAATTCCTTCAAGGATTTACTTTTTCCATTATCTTTTGATCCAGGAATCAACTACCGACTTTTAATTTTAATTTATCTCATGTAAAAATCAGATAAAATCATTTCTTTCTGCACTTGAGCCGTTAGGCTCAGTGCGATTTATCCGTACTGTTATACAATACATTTGTTTTGCACGTACGGTGAATAAACGCTGCAGAATGGCCATCGCGATCCATTGGATACATAAATAGAAATCACGAGCGGAAACCGAATGAGAAGAATATCAAAATGACCCAATAACGCAGAGATCACTGCAACTCCCGATGTATTTTTTTTATCTACTTGAATA
>JABFQM010000879.1:0-27276 GCA_022816865.1 Zelostemma sp. ZL-2020
AAAATTGATTTTTTTACGTGTTTATATAAACTTGACTCGATCTATCAACTTTCCTTTCGCAATATAAATTTGTTAAACTCATGAATTTTGCTATAAACAATTTATGTTATTGTTATAACAATATAACATTGTTAAATACCTCCACAAACATTAAGGTTTTTATACATGCGTATCGGACTCACAGTGTGAGAGTTAGTGGAATTAAGGAATCATTCCGTGCGCTCACGTCGCACTCATCGCGTGCGCTTTAGTGCGCTCGCACAGCTGTGACCTCATGTGGCATGCGCTTTCGCACGCACGCGTGAGCCCGCACGTCATGAGCCTTACGTGCGACGCACGATTGCTATCTGGGTACGTGCGTTTCTTGCAAAACAGATGAATTTATTTCACACTAATTCATATATTTATTAATTTAATTTTCAAACGTTGCTGTAACTTTCGCAACGTTACAGTAACGTTACGACTAACTTTCGCTCAACGTTACCAGAGGCGGACATTCTCCGGTTGGGTCAACGTTGCGGCAACATTACAAACTTCACGGTAACGTTACCTCAACGTTCAGTCGGTAAGTTCGAACGTTACCTTAACGTTGCTGTAATTTACGCGTGTTCATGGGGTACCTTAACGTTGCTGTAACGTACGCGTGTTCATGGGGTCAAGTCCTTTCTTCTAAAAACCATATAAAAATACTTATCAGTATGCACTTTCCCTAAAAAACGGCATAAGCCACAGCATCGCCGGAATCATCGAACGTAAGACAAAGAGTAATTCTGCGACAAAGATTAGATTAGTTTCCCGGGTCTCTGGCAGGTGTCGTCAATTAATCACAGGTCAGACTCTAGACCGTCGAAGTTCACTTTTCTATACTAACCTTGATTCACCTTGATCCTCTCTCCCAAAAACCGCGCACGCTTCTCGTATTCCGTAAATAAAGAAAAGCGTCCAGTCGCTCCCGAGGAAATTGAGTGACTCCTTCGTTCAACCGCGTTTGTGGCTTTTTCTTCGTCAATACTCAAACGGACATTACTGCAAATTCCGCTCGAAATTGGTGATTTTTTTCGAGTTTGCAATTGATCGATTGGGATAGAAGAAAAATGGATATCGACGTCGAATCGTGTTTGGAGGAATGGAACGAATTGGCCAATGAGTTCAAAGAACTCGAGGTGACTTTCCGGGAAGACTGTTTTGTCGAGAATTCGTTTCGTCGGAAAAAACAGAGTCTCTGTTTTCGGGGCTGTAATTAAAGATGTGCGGTCGTCACGTGACCGTCACATGACGGATATGTGTACGGGGTTTATGATTGATCAACTTGGAAAACCGCGAAAATATGAAAAAATTACGACTTCTTTTTCATTCCCAGGCAAAACATCGCGAATATCTTGTGACATCAGAAGGAGTGAGGGAACTCCAAGCAAAATGTATGAAAGAAATAGCGCACCAAAGATACCGCATGAAAGCTATTCAAAAAATGTCAAAACAGTGAGTTTTTTCGAATAAATTAATACAAATCGATGCAAACTCTCAACCAAATCCTCGACTTCCATAGTTTAAATACCAGCGACGCAAAGAAATTGCTGGATGAAGATATGGCGAGAAGAAATGACCAATTGCATGAAATAGAGCAGACTTTACCGAAACCAAATGGAACTTACCTCTCTATAATTTTGGGCAGCGTTGATGTTTCTATTTTAAACAAAAGTGATAAGTAAGTTTCCATGAAATTATTGGAATTCGATCGCTTTCATTTATTGATGATTTTAATAAACAACATGTTTTCAGGTTCAAGTACAAAGATGAATACGAGAAATTCAAATTGGTTTCATCAGTGATCGTACTTGCATTTTCACTGATTAACTTGTATACCCATATCAGGCAAGTTGATTAATGTTCTAATTGATTAATTATTGATTGATAATTTCATTGTTACAAATTTTT
The DNA here is from genome assembly GCA_022816865.1 of Zelostemma sp. ZL-2020. Classification (NCBI taxonomy): domain Eukaryota; kingdom Metazoa; phylum Arthropoda; class Insecta; order Hymenoptera; family Platygastridae; genus Zelostemma; species Zelostemma sp. ZL-2020. The sequence goes on from JABFQM010000879.1 coordinate 1,936, forward strand.
TTTTGGTTTAATTCCGGTTTCATTCTGTCCTCGAAAAAAAAATTTTTGTCATTCCAGGACTCTGGAATTGTGTTTGAAGTTCTTTCTCGTCTGGTACTATTGCACCTTGACAATAAGGGAAAGCATTCTCAAAGTTAATGGTTCGAAAATTGAAGGGTGGTGGCGCTTTCATCACTTTCTTTCCATCGTTGTCTCCGGCGTTTTATTGGTTTGGCCCAATACTGGAGCTTGGTACTTATTCCGCGAACAATTTATCTGGTTCAATATTTACCTCAGTAAGTTTTTCACTTTTCTTCAAAATAATGTCTTTCCTTGTAACGTTGAATCATTACCAAAACTCTGAAAACGCTCATTCCCAAAAATGTTTAACAAGTTTTAAAAAAAATTTCCAAAAATATTCGATTTTAGGCATAGTTCAGTACCTGCAATTTCGTTACCAAAGTGGGGTGCTTTACCGGCTGAAAACGCTGGGAAAACGCGATGAAATGGACATCACAATCGAAGGATTTCATTCTTGGATGTGGCGAGGACTTTCCTTCCTCCTCCCCTTTCTTTTCCTCGGATATTTCTTCGAACTTTACAACGCATACCAATTATACACGCTCTTCTCTCACCCCGAAGCCACGTGGCACGTGCCGGTTCTCAGCGCCATGTTCCTAGTGGTTTTTCTGGGAAATGTTGCTACAACTATCATGGTGATTCTACAGAAATCGAGTTCTAGAATTTTGAACTCTTCAGACTCGAAAAAAAGCAAAGATAAGAGCGAATGAAAAGAAAGATAGTAATTACCGATAACGCACAAACAAGAGTTTTTTCTTGATTTTAATTCGTTTGTGATGATAAAAATTAACATTATTACTATATGTCAAACAATGATAGCGAAACTATTACCACAGGAGTGCAAGTTATGTCCAAATTCCAACTTGAAAAAAGTTTGAAAGGGTAAGCAATGACAACAATAAAAATTCTTTCAAAAATAACATTGTTTCAAGTTTATTAGCTTACAGCATTCCAAGCATTTATAATTGACAATTTTTTGGATGAAACTTCAGCCGATACACAAATTTAAATTCTTAAAAATAAACGTAAAATTTGCAAATCGGACAGTATTGACCTAAACTTGTAAATCGTAAGTTTAAAAAAAAACTGAAAAAACATAAAAGAAAAAATACAGTCATACAAAGATAATTGATTCGCATGTTTTGGCAGATAAATTATTTTTGCACCATCATTATTCTGTAAGATAAAAAATAAATAACAAAAAATTGTATAACCTAAAGTCGATGTCTTGAAAAACTCAAATCACGAAATCACGGCCGGATATTAACCGATTGCTTTAAAACCTTGATACCTTAGCTCATAACACTCTACTTTTGCGGATAAAGCCATAAAATATGCTAAAATAACTAATAGTTCCATAATATTCAATTACGAAGACGTGCCGGTCAAAATTCGTGTTTTCCAAATTTCACTTTCGAGGGAAGTTTCAAACGGTTTGAGTTTGGAAGAACTTATATCGAAAGAGTTTTCCGTTATTATTCGTTAAAATTTTTTGACCAACCTTCAAATCGATCCAAGTGCAAGTTTTCGATACATTGATTTTTGAAAAAAACGTTCGACGCTTAGATAAATCACCGCTATACGAATTCGACAATATTCAAACAAAATTATTGTTTATTCCTTTCCATCGTTGTCAAAATAAACGAAAAAATTGACAAGACATCGAACAATCATCGTATTATGTGTACGATAAACAAATAAACAATTATTGTTGCAGACGCTCTAAATTTAATTCATTGGATACCGTTGTTTCCGTTCATTTTGACATCAATGGTAAGCAATAAACGAAATTTTTTCAAAAATATTGTTCGATTTGTTTGAAGGTGATGTATCTAAGGGCTGATCGCGCGGCGAGGCTAAACCACGCACCGAGCGTTTTTTTCTATCGATAGATTTCTCGAAAACTTGCACTCAGATCAATTAAAAATTTGGTCAAAAACTTCTTCGAACGACAACAGAAAACTCTTCATATAGAAGTTTTTCCAAACTCTAACTGTTGAAAACTTCCCCCTCTAGTGAAATTTGGAAAACATGGATTTTGACTGGCGCGTCTTTGCAATTGAATATTATCGAACAATTCATTACTTTAGCATGATTCATGGCTTTTTCGGCAAAAGAAAAGTGTCACGAGCTCAGGTTTCAAATTTCAAAGCAATCGGTCAATCTTCGGCTGAGATTTCGCGATTTAAGTTTTGAAAAACTTCGATTCTCGGTTATAAAATTTTCCGTATTTTATTTTCTATCTTACAAAATACTGATGATAAAAAAATAATTCATTCGCCGAAAAACATGCGTTTTAGAAACCTCTTTATGGCTGTATTTTTTTTCTTAATGTTTTTTCAGTTTTTTGAAAAACTTTACGATTTACAAGTTTCGGTCAATCTTTTACACGTTTTGAGCGTAGCCTCGGTTATGTTTTCCAAGCCTTCAATTGTTGTCCGGCAATCAATATTCAAATTATTTATGAACGTTTTTCTCTTCTTTCTTCTCTTCTTTAATTTGAGAATGTGATCAGGGTTTCACGAAACGGTCCAAGCAGTTGATTTTTGGGTTTTTTTTTCGCTTTCTTTATGGTGCTGCTTTTTACTTAAAGATCATCTTCGTAGCAAATCCTCTGGGTCTTCTGCGATTTCCACTTATGGTTCTTCTCTTTGTCTACTTTGTCTTTGATGTTCGTGCTCGATTTTCCATCTTTGGTGTCTCCGTTCCCACCTTTCTCCTCTAGTTCTTCAAGTCGTACCTTATTTAAGGATTTTCGTTGAGTAGAAGTCGACAGTTCTCTATCGCCGCCACTTTTATTGACCGAAGAGTTGATATCTTTTTTAAACATGGATTTTCTTTGGGACTAATCACCAGAACCCTTCACTTTGCCATCAACAGCACTTTGACGGCTTGGGCTCGAAGCCTCCGGTTCGTTTTCTCATTGTTCTTCATGGGCTTCTAGGCCAGGCCCTGGAAAAAAAAAATCTGTTTTACTAGCAGAAAACACTACATCGGCATTTTAGGTACCGATCAAATCGCAAATCTCAACTTCAACATTCATGCTATTAGCGTCAGAATCTTGCCTGATTTCGACAGGTTCTATCGCATGAACATAATTGCTTCCGTTTCCGCGATCGACTTCTACTTAGCAGTCAGGCATTTGAATCCATTTATTGATTGATAGGGTTCAGTCATGAACCCTATCAATCGATGAATAATCACTGTTCAGAAAATGTCACCAGCCTTATCAATTACACTATTTTTGAATAAATGAAAAATGAAAATTCCTTACAAACTGCTGATTGAGATACGAATTCTTCTATAGAACACTGATACATACCTATTTCAACGCCTTGTTCTCCGAGTCCTTGTTGCTCCGCGGTATTTTCGCTGCTTCTTGCTGGAGCCGAAGACGAAGTACAGTACAAATCAGTCGTCCGCACTCAAATACTACGTGCAGCACCCACGCACGCTTTTTTATAGCCGCTATTGTCTCGAGGAATTCGACAACAGCGACATTCTGCAGCAACTACGGTAACTATTCTTCGGTGCTAACACAAGTTCGTATTTTTCCTGTACAAGTACAAACGCTCGTATACATCGGTTTTTTGAGTTTAATTGATGATTCAACTATGGATAATTGGAGTTGTATTATTTTATGCGATAAAATCGAGTTATGATGTTGAATTAGCTCTTTCGTAGGGTCCAAATGCAATCTCAAGGAAGGCTCTGCATATTGTAGCCCTGAAATGTATAAACAGAGAAGTATAAACGTACTACTTATGATTTTACGTAATGACTCATTCTTATCGCCTAGACTACTCATTACATATTCGTTGTTCGGAATTTCCGTCATTATTTTTTGAAATGTGGAATGGTGATTAACAAATGACCTCATGAATGTACGAAAATACCAATGACTCAAATGACAATGATTTCCGTAGAATACGTTTCATATCTCACAAAAGAAGAAACTATAGAATGAACAATAATGTGATGACGTATCTGTTCGTGTTTCAACATTTATTTCTTTATACGCGTTTATATTTCAGTGTAACATGACATCTCATGACAAACTTTACAGAGTGGATTCCGATAAATCAAATAGATTTAGCCGTGCATGCAAATCCATAAAGTACAAGTTTTGTAAGTCACTTTCGATACCACAGCACATCTGTAGAAGTTAATTTATAGAAAGAAAAGAAAAAAAATTTCGACCACTGAAGCACGGAATAATTTATCTATTAAATTTAATATAATTTTTAATTTGAATTAATTTTTATTTTCAATGTAAGCGTGTTATCGTGGGTTGGACAAAAATAAACGTTGGAATAATACCCATTGGAATTTCCACAATTTCCTCAGCCATGATAAGCATTGCTTTTTAATGTACACTGGGAAAAATATCTGACATTTCCCGATGTCAGTTCATGTCGGTTCGTGTCGGACAGGCAATTCCGACATAGGCCGTCATATCCCGATATGTGCCGATGTCGGCGCATATCGGGATGTCGCATGATTTGGTTCGTGTTGGTTTGAAAAAACAAAACTCGACGTCGAGAAAAAATGTCGAAAATTTTTCCCAGTGTACAATAGTTTTCGATGACTAATTACATACAAATTCCATAGAGTTGACGAGAAAAGAAGTGGGATTTCTTGAATTTTTATCATGCTAAATGCATGATTTCAATGTGAAATAACAGTGCTGATTAACAATAACTAATAACAATGTCAGTCAACAATATTGAATAACAGTATCAACCAACGACGTTTAATGATGAATAAACACCATTAAAAACAAAATTCATAGTTACAATGTTGAATTTCGTATTTAATGTTGCATCACGAAATATTCGAAGTCCATGTCGTGTGCTGGACTCTGCAAACAATAATGCCCAAGTTGCAAGCTTAAACAAGTTTGAAGGGTAAACAATGACAACAATGAACATTCTTCAAAAATAACATTGTTGCAAGTTTATTGGTCTGCAGCATTTCTCTTCTTCGCAAATTTAACATGATGGCTTGTAGACTTCCTCCTGACTACGCAGGCATCATGTACACCGTCGTCTTTCACATTCAATTTTGACCCATTCAAGCTTTTTCTTTCACCAACAGATTTAGTCTTGGATTCCTCAGCTTCTTCGTTGTGCGATTCCACGTCGTCTTTAAGATTTGCTTCGGAACTATTTGAGCTGTCCCGCCCACCGACCAGAGTGTTCGTGGATTCTTCCATCGATTGATTGAGTAACGATATTTCTTGAGCATCAAATGTTTCCTCAAGTATGGTTTCATCCAGATGCACGCTGCTGCTAATGCTGTAGTTCAGCGATATATCAGAGTCAACGGTCATGTCTATTATCGAGTCATTTGAGAATTCGCTTTCAAGGTCAACATCTTCCACATCTTCAGCACTTGATTTCGACTCATCCAAACTTTTTCTTCCACCAACAGATTCATTCATGGATTTCTCAGGTTCTTCGTTGTGCGATTCCTCGTCATCTTCTGGATTTGACAGCGACTCGGACCACTTCAAATCTCCGCCAGAATCTTCCAGTTCTATCACTTTGACATGCTCGTTCCGTTTCTCCTGAGTCTCCTCCAGTGCGAGTTGTTGACTGACCATTTCCGATACTGTTTTGAGAAATTTCTTTCATGTAATAAACTTTGATATGAACAATGATTGGAGTTTGATTGAAAGAGTGATTAATAAATACAAAATATGAAAACATACTCTTGGAATTCTGCATTTTCATTTGAATGCTGGAATCTGTTTCCTCCCCTTCCTTGGTACCGGTAGGTTCTGCTGGCATTGATGTTCGCCTACGAATGATAGATGAAGTTGATTCCGTCTCCAGAGATGCTTTTGCACTTCTGTGAAAACATACACTTATTACACCTCAACAGCTTTCTTATTATTCGGAGATTATGAAATAACGTGTAATTCAAGACTATCAAATCGAACGATATCACTTCAATCTTCGCGAATATATATTGTGTAACATTTAAACCATTGTTTTATCATGTAATATATAAAACAAAAAGTGATGAAATGTCTTTAGTCTTTATTTCACCTTTTTTGAACCACCATAGGCGATGCTGGAGGTGCAGACTTCGCGAATCCACGATTTGTTTTCTTTTTTGGTCGTCTTACCGACGACGAAGTTGGTTTTCTATTCATTGTCGACTTTGTGACCCGAGTCGGACTATCTCGCATCACATTCCGATGAACGCGGCTGCTACGTCTTGAAGATGAATTTTTTGCCGGTGTTGCTGCGAATTCGTTGGAAAATTTCGAACAATCAGTCACATTTTTCATCGAAAAAATTCTGAGAAATCTGTGAAATTCCTTCTTTTTGTGATTTGACGTTCACTATAAAATTCGCAAGGCAATCAACTGAAATAATGGTTCTGATTTCCTGCAATCTCCCCCTATCCCGCCCCGAATTCCCAATCAAAATCCCCTTACCAGTTATTGAATTTTCAGTTTGTTACTTCCTTTTGAGGTTAAGGTTACTCTTACGGATAATGAAATGCCTATAGGGCACTGATACGTACCGAATTTCAACTCTCCGTCCTTTGAGTCTTTATTGTTTTCCTGCTGCATTTTCGCTGATTTTTGCTAAAGCAACAAAGCAAAAAAACGCAGTTGAATCAAAAAAATCGAGGAAATTCAAGTAATTTAAATTGATTCTCTAGCAAGTGCTATTACTATGAAAAATCATGAACTTACGAAACTATTGTAGACCAAGCAGTCGTGGGCACTCAAATACTACATACAGTGTGGAATCCTTGAACTGTTCGTCCTGTCAAATCCAAAAGTATTTGTGGTTTCGAATCACGTGGTACTGGTGGGTGTCGCCGACTGGTGGTAATGACGCGTACTCCTGTGATGAGTATATGCAGGTGGTAGCCGCGTTCATTCAAAGATCAAAAATTCATGGACAACCAATTTTTTATACAAATAAAGTTTATGAAACGAATCAAAACTATAAATGATTAACAAATGGTATTTGCAGAATAGTTCTAACAGTTTTTGAATTCGTTGTAACGAATTTGAACAAATTTTGATGTTTAAAAATGTCCATTTTGGTCATTTTTCTTCAAAAGCATCATAATTGATTTAACGACATGCATAATCATGTTAGTGTAAAAGTCTTGTAAAAATAAAATTTCAAAGGGGGGGGGGGGTAATGCGGGATACTCGTAGTTTCGAATACTCGGGCAATGCGGGATAGTCGATGTTCGTCTTTTTGTTGTGATAGTTGAGTTCCGTACTGTACGAAAGAATATTATTCTGTAAAGGTACGTCATACAAAATCATAAAAGAATGCGATACTATTGTTTGTGTCTGAACTCATATGCTGTTACATTTTTATTTCTTCGAAACATTATGAATCAATGAATGAAAAATTGAGATTAATTTTTGAGTTGTGAAACCTAACCTCAAAATAAATTCAAAATCCAATATATGTCATGTAATTTCTGCTATAAATAGCGAATTTGAACTTCAAATATTTGACTTCAACGTTATTTTGAACAAAATTATAACTTTAATTAATATTTTATAATTGTCACAGATGACTGGAGTGAAAAAACAAACTGCTAATGCCATAACTTAGACAGTCGAAAAACTGTCATCGCCGATTGAAGCTATGGAGGAAGTAATGAGCATCAGAGTAGCTGAAAAGACGAACAGTATCCCACGAACAACGATTCATAGACGGCTAAAAATTAAATCTATGACTGGACCAAAAGTTGGGCGAAAAGCTGTTTTCACCCCCGAACAAGAAAAGTTGTTAGCTTCGTATGCAATTCAACTTGCTGAGAAGTGTTACGGCTTTAATTGTTCCGACATACGTAGACTTGCGTTTATAGTAGCAGAGAATTTAAACGTTTAACATAGCTTCAATCGCGAGAAGCCTGCAACTGGACAAGATTGGCCCGAAGGGTTTTTACGGAGAAATCCCTTACCGAAAAATACTTTAGAACACTACAGACAAACACTACAGGAACACTTTTCTGTAGTGATTTGACCTGTAGTGTTCCGTAGTGTTCAGTAGTGTATATAATAATTTTTAAAAGCTCTCATATTTCATCGATTTTTCTTTCGAAAAATAATGTATTACAACCATAATTTTTATTTTTTTTTGGAAGGTGGAAAAAAATTATTTTTTCACCTTCTGTGGTTATCTTTGCATTATCAGACTTGATCAATTTTGACATTGCTCATTATATTAATTTTCAATTGTTTATTTTAGTTTACAAGTAGACCTATAACAAGGTCTATAGTAGACCTATAACAAGGTCTATAGTAGACCTATAACAAGGTCTATTATGTTCATATTTCTTAGGGGGAATCACGTATAATACATACACACACACATTCAGCTTATTCTTGTACCAATTCATATACAGTTTTTCTGTCGCACGCAATCGCTGTACGAGAATAAATGTGGGAACTGCTATATATATTCCGCGTGCTATGTCGAGTCCACTTGCGAGAAAGAAAAATGCTGATACTTGATTTTTTCGATATTATATTACTGAAAAAATGCATTCGTTCTGGATTGAATTATTAATACATTATTAATAATTTTCAGATAGGTTTATTGTTTAAACAATTGGAAATTATAAGCACTGAAATTTCAAAATCGTTGCACATCGCGAGTGTGATAATTATTTTCGGACGATAAAATTGTTTAAACAATTAATTTGTTTGAACAAATTGTAAAATTTGAAAATTTAAAAAAAGCAATTTTCGAGATATTGTTATCGATTGTGATACATTATTAATAATTTTCAAATAAGTTTATTGTTTGAACAATTGAAAATGATAAGCACTAAAATTTCAAAATCGTAGCACATCGCGAGTGTGATAATTATTTTCGAACGATACAATTGTTTAAACAATCAATTTGTTCAAACAAATTAGGAAATTGAAAAACTGAAAAAAAGCCATTTTCGAGATATTTTTATCGATTGTGATACATTATTAATAATTTGTAAATAAGTTTATTGTTAAAACAATTAAAATTTATTGACACTGCAATTCCAGAATCTACGCACATTGCGAGTGTGATAATGTTTTTGGAACGATGTAATTGTTTATACGAATAAATTGTTAAATTGAATTGATTGTTAAACAAATTGATCGTTTAAAAAATTTTATCGTTCGAAAATAATTATCACACTCGCGATGTGCAACGATTTTGAAATTTCAGCGCTCATCATTTTCAATTGTTTAAAGAATAAACTTATTTGAAAATTATTAATAATGTATCACGATCGATAACAATATTTCGGAAATTGCTTTTTTTTCAATTTTCAAATTTTTTAATTCGTTTAAACAAATTGATTGTTTAAACAATTTTATCGTTCGAAAATAATTATCACACTTGCGATGTGCAACGATTTTGAAATTTAAGTGTCAGTAATTTACATTTGTTTAAACAATAAACTCATTTACAAATTATTAATAATGTAACCCGATCGATAAAAGTCAATAAATGTTGCATCACATTGCATATCGTACCATGAATTAGAATCGTTGCATATCGGTCAATACATATGTGTTCATCTCTCCATTTCCACTCCGAAACGGTCCGATATTCCGGGACTTCCTACATAAAAACGCTCCGATAGTTCGGGGCATTCCGGAGCGTTTTGATGTTGGTTTCCTCCGAAATTCCGGAAATCTTTTCGGAAAATCGGTTGCACGTTTCGGGGCGTTTTTATGTTAGCGAAACTAACAATCTAACGCTCTGAACTCGGTACGAGGGCTACGAGATGCAAACTTAACAATGTGCCTCGACGCGTTATTGTTTTTCTTTGACCGGGAAAAAGGTTTTTAAGTTTAAAATGTATAGGCCCCGAACATTTTTCACGATGCGTTACAATGAAATATTACTAAACCCACTGCCGAAAAATTAAAATTACAGGAGTAATTATTTTTATTTTTCATATCACGGAAAAACTCGCACTATTTCAGTTCTATTTACCATTTTAGTTTGGAAAGTTCGGTAGCGAGGGCGCCAGCGCGAAAAATTACCAATTCATCTTGGCAGTTTTTGTACCGCGGGTTGCATTGTTCAGGCATTCACTTCCAATTTTTATCAAGCTCAAAATTTGCAGACTGAATATCTACAATTTACATTTACAAATGGTAATTTTTCCTGAATCGAAAGTAAAAAAAAAATGTTTAATTGCACATTTCAATGGTTTGTTACATCCAGCACTCGATTACCGAGAAAAATGGTACATTTTCATTGGGTCTTTCTCTCCGTGTACGAATGCCTTTCCTTGCATGTGTTCCTGCGCGCGATCAGTTCTCGATCTCCCTATGATCGAGATTCAATATCGTGCACATCCAATGTTTTACACGAACATTAACTAGGCAATAGATATTCAAATATAAAGCATAAGACTATTTCAATGTTCTTCAGGAGTATAGAGGCCTCAAAATAAACGAAATTTTGCATGGCAGGCTGTTTCTATACTTCCCAGAGTTATAAAACGTTTCGGTACTGGACAGCGCCACCTTTCAATGCATCCTGACAGTAATAGCGCAAATATTATTCAAAGACCTGTGGTTTAAATGTCTCTGGGAGGCATAGAAAACTATTCGTTTCAAAACAAAATATTGACGTGGAAAAATATAGAAAGCCCCGGTCTCGCAATACGCTCCTATACAAAACTCCCACATTCCGTATAGAATCGTATTAAAACTGATATGCTTCCAATACATTTCTATATTTTTCCGTTTGCTGTGTTCACACAAAACTTGACACGGGCGCATTGCTCTTTCTTTGGATTTATTTTACAAGAAAACACAATCGCCGAACACGGAAAACTTGTTTTACATAAACAGCTATAACTTGAAAACTGATAGAGTTAAACAGAATTTAGAAAAACAAGTGTGCGCAGAATGAGTCTGAGAATCCAATGCTGTCAACCGCAGCGCTCTACGACGCCACGTTGGCGCGCAATTAAAATAGTCCTGGAACTTTTTGATCACACCTCGTCTATCATGAACTTTTCACTACATACATTGATTTCCACTCTAGACGCTAAATTTCGAAAGAAGCAAAATGCAATCATGAAAATCACTACGAGATGACTACATGTATATGATGCCATCTTATCTTCGTAAGTCAATCTAATTATCTGTGATGTGAATTTTCCTGATTGAGATAAGATCGGTTCAATCGAAAATCGTTTGGTTCGATAGCAATCACTAATAGTTTTTCGTCGACTGAATAATCGAATATCAACAATGGACTTAAGTTTACTTTAAAGAAGACAAAATTCGTGAATTAACATTTTTCGTTGATATCTTGTAGAAATTCAATGAAAAAATTGAACAAGTCACGAAGTCCTCAAATATTTTTTTCGTCTTTTCTCTCTTACGCGCGACCTGACTACAGCCGTACTTGCGAAAAGGTCCTCGTCACTACTAATCAATTATCAAAGATTCAATTACCCAAAAACTTCGTTACTCCCGGCCGGAATTGGTTCGTCGAACTGTCGCGATCGCGCGAATCCCGGTTGAATATCAATTCAATAACATGTTCCTCGCGAGGGGGAAATTCATCGATTCTATAACGGCAATTGACTAATAAAAAATTCAATTACCGAGGAACATTGTCAACCAAGACGAGCTTGCTCGGTCGAACCGTTGCGATCGCGCGACTCTCGGTTGAATTCATCGCAGAAACACGTACGCGCGACACAGCCGCATTTAACCGAACGAAAATATCATATTGTATCACTCGTCATGTTTTTTAAAATTACAGCAATTACTTCTTGTACTTATTCACAATGATCAAAATTATCCTCGATTCCAGCAGTGTTACGATGTCCGGGAGTCTCTTCGTGAAGTATTGATCGCCTCGTTTATTGTAACCGACTTGAGTAGAGCCGATTATGTACGTATCGATCCACGTCGGAGAGGATAGCAATGACTTAGGTGTAAAGAAAAACTATTAACGGCGAAAGTTTCACGGACTCTAACAAATTATTCTCGCGAGTGATGCACCATGAAATGCTTTTTCGAGTTATTCAACGCTGTACATATTAACGTTACCGACTCTACGCGTGGCATCGCGGTGAATACGTCTTAGGGGCTATAGATTCTTCGCGGATATCGATCCTCTCTTGAGGAAATAGTAGAGCTTCCTAGTCGGATGAATTGTTAATGGATACGCCACTCAAACGCGGTACTTTTAATTTCATTTTTTTCCACTGTCAGGAAACGATGCATTTTAACAGACAAGCGGGAGCACGGAAGTTTTTTTAACAGACACGAGGAAGTAAGGAAGTTCTTCCAGTCAATCAAGGGGAAATAGGAAATAATATTGTTGGGGTTGGGGTTGCTACGTGACTAGTCCAGTGTAAAGAACGTACGGTATGATCGTCTACCTACGAGCGCTCCTCTTTCTGCGAGTCACTGGCTTTACATTAACTTCTTCGGTCATGCACTCCGAGCACTTCTCGCACTGCGTTGGTCTTTGTACTACAAGACGTACAAGTGCAATAGAAATTCGGCATCGATGAGACAATGACGCTACATCAGTGCAATGTGGGAATGTAGTTGTATCAGTGTCGCTTTTGCCACGCGAGTCTTCGTCGTCGGCCAAGTGTGACACTCATGTCGTGCTGATCTCTCACTCACATGGCATTAATTTTCACATAATCCTCGAACATGAAAACATTATTTTGCGGTCATTTTGTACTTCGTACACAATACCTCGAAAAGGTTACCTGCCATAAATGGTCATTGTCCTACATGATTTATTATCTCTCTCCGATGTTCTATTAACAATTTTTTTCTAAGTTTCCGATACAGTCAGCATAATCAGCTCTTCCATTTTTACGATTGACGAGTGGTGTTGCGAATTGTCAATTATCTCGACAATGTTTTGAAAAATTATATTCAAGATAATTGGGTGTCGTGAAACTGTCATTTCAATGTGTCTATGTTGTTACTGTGTTGTTACTAGTGTCGCAATAAATATGAGCAGAAAAGTCCCTCGTCCTCTGAGTACAAAACCACTTTCAAGTCATGACTCTCATTGACCGAGAATGAAAGAACGACGCGTTCGATGACGCGTATTACGACGTCGTTATTCACATCGTAATCCAAGTCGTATGCAAGCCGTATTTTCACGTCGTATTACGAATGGAAACAAAAACGAATGAAAATATAATAAAGCAGACTTACATGCCAGCATTTCGTTCATAATAGACTACGAGACACTCGATGAGTTCCTTCAGCATTCCTCACACCAACATATAACTTACATGCCTTACTGGGCAAAAACCCTAAAACTAGGCATAAAGAGGTTCCCCCCTGTTAGCGATCAAGAAATTGAACAAGACCTTGCGTCGTGAAGTGCATGAAATGTTACGAAATCTCATACATTTGAAAGAAGAAGTCGGAGATGCGATAATACTCGTATCTTATTAGACCCATCCCTTTTAAACCAGCCACTTCAACCGATCAGGTTAATCATGTGAAAAAATCACATGAAAAAATCATGTGAAAAGAAGGCGACACGCTGTGATACCGTTTCTATACCGTTGACCACCGGACAAGTAATTTATTCTTAACCCCAAATTGCGTGCAATTTGCCGGAGATCATCTGACGGCAAACCGTGATGAACAAAAAGACACAACCGTAACCCATTCAAAATGTACAGGAGCTTACCCGGTGACTACAGAAGTCGCGAGTCCCGCTAAAGCTAGTTCATTGAATACAGAGACCCTGATGGAAAATTGGAAATATAAACACCAGCCCCGATTACCCAATCGATTATCATGAACGCCTACCCCTGACTTGAGAACCAGAAAAATTAAACGTAAACATCGCCATTATGGATGCAAAAAACACAACACGTCCACCCTACGGAAATAATGATCGGGCGAGCCCGAAATATGTCCGGGTCCCGGTCGGGCATGTCGGTCTTGAGGCTGCCCGGTTCAGACCTCATAATAGGGCCCTCATTAGGCGATTGAAGAAAATATTTTTCTGAAAATTGATTAATGTTTTATGAATTTATGGATTTTCGCGACCAATTCGACAATTGAACGTTATTTGAAAAAATAACCCAAGGTTGAATGTCAAAAATTTTGACGATTGTCAAACAATTGAAGGTCGCCAATGTAGACGAATTAGCTCCTATTTTTCGACAACATTCATCTATGGGAATAAGGTCATGATCGGGCAAATATTTCGGCATCGACGAGACCTTTTATTCAATGCCCGCGAGGATTTCATTCGTGGGTCCGATGGGAAAAACATTATATTCCATGGAAAAGCCCGTCAAGTATGCCACTCTGGGGCAAACCCGTTATGTAAAAATTTCCTACAGAACATGAACGTCTATTTGACGTCAAGAAAAGGTAAAATTAAGAACTTTGTGTCGTCAAAAGAACGTATATTCGACGTAAATTTGACGTCGAATAAACGTCGATTTTAGGTATAAATGTCCGGCTAGAAGACGTCACTAAAACGTTTTCTTAAAACGTCAAGAAAACGTCAAATTGACGTATTTTCGACGTAAAATTGACGTCCCGAAAATACGCTTCGCCCCAGTAATAGCCAGTGTCCTCATTCATTGATAAATTATAATAACTTGACCATAAAAATCATAACTTGTGTGGATTAGACCAGAAAATTCGTACTAAACACATATCTCCATCGAAAATCACAAAAACACCGATTTTGACTCCGCTATGGATAAAAATTGGGTTAAACCTAAAAATATTTTAGGTTTTTCTGAAAAATCCGAATCGTTTATGAAAGGTATCGAAAGCCGCTTTTAGAAGCCTCTAATACTCTGAAATCGATCGAATGGTTGTATCGGTTCAATCACGCCCCTCGATGGTAGGAATAGTTTTCTTCAGGCTGAGTCTAAAATTTTATAATGAATCAAAATTAATCGAGATGTCCACGTGTGTATAATTGTTTATACAAATCGATTGTTTAATTAAAATGATTGTTAAACGAATTGATCGTTGAAACAATTTCATCGTTCGAAAATAATTATCACACTCGCGATGTGCAACGATTTTAAAATTTCAGTGCTCATCATTTTTCATTGTTTGAACAATAAACTTATTCGAAAATTATTAATAATGTATCACGATTGATAACACTATTTTAGAAATTGTTTTTTTTTTAATTTACAAATTTCTTAATTTGTTCAAACAAATTGATTGTTTAAACAATTTTATCGTTCGAAAATAATTATCACACTCGCGATGTGCATCGATTTTGAAATTGAAGTGTCAATAACTTGCATTTGTTTAAACAATAAATTCATCCACAAATTATTAATAATGTAACCCGATCGATCAAAGTCAATAAATGTTGCATTACATTGCATATCGTACCATGAATTAGAATCGTTGCATATCGGTCAATACATATGCGTTCATCTCTCCATTTCCACTCCGAAACTGTCCGATATTCCGGGACTTCTTACATCAAAACGCTCCGATATTTCGGGGCATTCCGGAGCGTTTTGATGTTGGTTTTCTCCGAAATGCCGGAAATCTTTTCGGGATATCGGTTGCACGTTTCTGGGCGTTTTGATGTTAGCGAAACCAACATCAAAACGCTTCGAACTCGGTACGAGTTGCATTGTTCAGGCATTCACTTCCAATTTTTATCAAGCTCAAAATTTGCAGACTGAATATCTACAATTTACATTTACACATTGTAATTTTTCCTGAATCGAAAGTAAAAGAAAATTTTTTATTGCACACTTCAATGGTTTGTTACATTTAACACTCGATTACCGAGAAAAATGGTAAATTTTCGTTGGGTTTTTCTCTCCGTGTAGCGCGATTAACGAAATTAGCATTCAGTTGATTTTAGTCAATTTCGCGTGGGATTCTAGAATGCAGAACTTTAAGAACTCAGAAACTATATCATACTAATCTCGAAATACGTTGTTTATGCTCACGATAATCAAAATCCAGCCGTCGATATTATTATTATCAATGTATCACAATTGCCACAAAGAATGTTTGCATTGGACTGATTCCGCGTTTGAATGGTTTTAATTATTGTTTCAGGGTAAAAAAAGAACCACTCCAGGCGAAATAACTGTTACTTACTTTCAACGGTTGCGGTCTTGATTGAGGAATCGCGACTACGTTAATGACCACCTCAAACAGCGCGCTTCTTATATACAGTTTGGAGACATTAAAGTGTTGGGCACAGTATACTAAAATATACATCTATAGTACGCCGTATTTTACTGTGCCCAAGACTTCAAAGTCTTCACACTGTATATATCCAAACCTGATAACGCGTTATTTATCAGGATTGATTCTTTTCCATTATCAGCGAAACCAATCATAGACAGGCTAATAGGATAAGTGTATATAATATAATTTTTATTTTCATCAAAACGCGCCGAACTCGTAACGAGGGATATCATCTGGATAGTGTGGCCCCGCAGACGTGTTCTAAACGTTCCAAATCACGTTTTTAAGAGGTTCCATTTTATTGCGCGCCATAATTTCGCTTCGAACATCGAAGCTCTACAAGACGTTCCCGCATCGTCTTGTAGACATTTTTCGGGAACCTCTTCAAGACGCTTCTGCCACCTACATTAGCGGCCATTTTTCAATTTTTACAATTTTTTTACAATTTACAAGTACAAGTTTTTCACTTGCGTATTTTTTTCGTGAAGAAGAAGATATTGTTTGAAAAATTTTGTTGGCATATTAACTGAAACTAATGATGTATAAATATGTGAAATATGTAAATTATGTGAATTAATATTATTGTAAATATTTTTTCCAATTCACCATTGCATTGGACGACTGGACAACTTTGAATAAACACTTTTTTTGGCTAGAATATTGCTTGAAAGTTTCAAAGTCCAAAGTTGAACTTGAAATATTTTCGAAAAATTAAAAAACTCATTCAATATGGTTTCACGAACGTGCTTCTGGCGTGAAACAGAAAGCAGATCGGCTCAACGGGTGGATCACTTGTTGAGACGACTTGGAAAATTCAAATTTAAATTGTTAAATCGACAATATTGCCTTTGCATGATTATGTTGATTAACTGGAAGTTCAATTTATGGAATTCGCATAACTTTTGAAGTTTGAAAATTTTCATCGATAATCAACTGCGTCTTGCTCTACTAATTAAAACAAAATCATTGAAATAGCATTCTCAACGGAATTGAATCAACATTACATTTACTAAAAACAATTCTCACTGTAGTCTATATATTAATCACATTATTTCAATCCACGCAATGAAAAATGACAAGACGTGACTCAAAATTATGAGTAATTCACTTTTGATTGGAGTTTAGTCCTTCGGAATTGTAGGACATGGAGGCTCAGAAATGAGTTTACAACTGCATGAACCTCTAAACGCATCTTCACATCTCGGATGTAGGGCTTGTAGAGTCAAATAAAAGGTAAATTTCCAGTGTTCATTTGCCTTCTAAAAGACGGTGTAAATTTACCCTCTAAAAGTCGATTTTTGTCGTCTTTTAGACGGTTTCGATTGTTCAAAGCTATGAGATATATGCGATTTCTCTCTCGCGGACCCGGGTTAAAATATTTGGGCCGAGGGGACGCCGAGAGAACGCCGAGAGGCCGATTAACCACCGACTATACGCCGATGTAGATTGTAGACGTCAATGTCGGGCCGACTGCACGCCGAAAAAATGTATTCGTTCGTGAACGTGTCGAGTTTAGGCCGATCTTACGCCGATGCGGGTTGTAGAAGCCGATGGCAAGCCGATTGCCCCCTGGTGAGAGGGGATGGCCCCCTGGCCAGAGGGTCTTTGAAACACAGGTAGCCTTGTGCAGGCCGATTTATGGACGATTTTATTTATATTTTTACAACTTAATACTCATCTAACAGGCCGATGATGAGCCGGTTACTAAATATAAAAGAAGTTCTTCATTTTATTATGGCCCCTGCACAACCTCTCGACTGGGTGGGTCGACTCGACCGGTCGAGAGCTCAAGGCGCGTTTCCGAGCGTCCGCCATTAGAAACGGTGGGGAAAAGGGAAGAGCAGCAAAGAGCAGACGACAAACTGGAGCGGACTCGAGCGCATTTTCCTCGTGCCTCGTTATTGTGTTTTTTATTTTGATTCATTGCCGATATATGTGCACGAGATTGTTGCTGAAAATCGCTGAGTGGTCGTACAATTGAACGGTAAATATTCACATGAAAATTTGTAATTTTGCACCTTTATTTGTATAGTTTATCGTCATTTATTTTTTGTAGTGTGAAAAAAGTGAAATACATCATCGCACTCCTTCCTGGAAAAGTTTTGCTAACATTTTTTGTTTTCCGAATTTACTGTTTCTCACATATACTTGACCACGTTGAGAATTTGTTTTTTGGTTATAATTCACAGAGGGGGTTTTACGTTCAATCTTAACGTGTTATCGGTTAATTACGCATATTAAAATCATATAGTATAACGGAATGTTTGTCATGAATCAACTTAATTTTTTAATTCCTCCCGATGAAATATAAGTTGCAAAGTGTAACTGTTATTTTTATGCACGTAAATAATTTCAAGTGTTTTTTAGAGATGGATCATATGTATTATATCAAGAATCAGCGGAAATATACACCGCAAACCTGTTTGAGCCAGCCTGAGACGTTAGTATCAAGGAGTCTGGAAGAACCAGGTGCGGTACATAAGGATTTGATTGCTGCAGTAAAACTACACTCCAATTTGTGGAACCCAAAAGACAAAAACTACGACAATAAAGCAGAGAACACTAAGTCGTGGGAAAACATTGCTGCTGCTGTTGGGAGGCCAAGTAAGTTCAAGTATTAATACTGGTTTCGACGAGAAGTAACATGCAATAGTAACGACAGTAGTTGTGAGACTTTGGTATCTCAAAATTGCAATATTGAATTGAATTATAATATTGTTTGTTAGTGCATTGCAATCATGAAGTTATTGGTAATTGTGAAGAGAATTTCCTTTTTTTTAAAAAACTTGTTCAGTACGGTTAAAGAATTCTAATACATTATTCATACTTGTTACAGCCACTTAATGCGAAAAAATGTGGCAGTACTTGAAAAAGCAGTATGGAACGAAGAAAAAAGCGAAGGAGGAAGCCCCAAGTAATCGGAAAAAAGTTCACGTGTGGTATCTATATGACCACATGTCATTTTTTTATGCTTGCCTGCCGTTGAAAAGGTTTGAACTTGCGGCATGTTATTATGAAATACTCATGAATACGACATTATTCTATTTAAGTCTGTTGTTTTCTCTACTAAAGTAGGCATTCGTAACTTGCGGCCAGTAATGCACCCGCGCAAGTTGGGTTGCTTAATAACGCAACTCCGTTTCCCTGTTTATCGGAAAAGAGCAACGAAGAGAGCGAGGTAACATTAATCCGATTGTATAAATTGTGAAACTGTTTTTAAGTGCAAATGTTAATCTTTCAATGTCACAGGTCGATGTGTCAGCATTGGAGATCTAAACAAAGGAGGAACCGAGCTCGGTAATGAGGCTGGATGAACTCATTGACATGGTGCAGCAGTACCATGTGGGATATGAGTGCCAAGAAGTTCAAGCTAAAAAATCTAAAGGAAAACGCGTGGTTTGAAATTTCAGAAGCACTACATTCCACACGTAAGTTTATAACTGTTTACGGTAATCGTGATAATCACAAATGACCACACAAGACGATTACGAAATTTTGCAGCATCACAATGTCTAAAAATGTGGTCGGCAGCTCGAAGCCGCTACAACAGCGAGAAACGAAAACTGGAAACAGCTACGAGAAGTGGAAGTTCCAGAAACGACGACGACGACATATGGCCAATGTTTGATAAAATGCGATTCTTAAAATCGGCGACTCCTGTAAGAAGGTTTATGAGCAAATGATTTCACTAGAACTGATAGAAAGTAGACGCTACGTAGACCTAATTTTAATTCAAATTTTTACAGCACGTGCGGTAAGCCAGAAGGATTTGACACAACGTTTACAGCGAACCACAATTCATTATCGAATACATCTAAAGATTGTTGCAATAGCGAGGTAAATTCAAAAAAATTATTAGATATTTGAATTCAATGGATCGATGATATGCTTAAACTTTACTTGCTTTACAGGGTAAATCGCCATCTCAGAAAACGGAAATTGAATTAAGAACCCCGATGAGGTGTTTTTTGAAAGATGGGGAAACCAATAAAGGACAGAAGCGTAAGAAGAAATGCGACCCTTTCTTAGATGGGATGAGTGAAATTAATGACAATTTCAATTTAATCTCGCAAAGACTTTTATCGAGTGAAATCGATCCTTATGATTACGATGAGGTTTTGGGAAAACTCGTGACGTCCACGTTGAAAAGGCTTGATTCTCAAAAAGCAAAGCAACTGAGGCTTGCGATATTTGGCATCTTGTCCACTTATACGTAGAATTAGTGTTCAGATTACAGTTCATTCCGAAGATTTGTAATAAAATAATGCTGTAATAATGATGTAATTTGCAATAAACTTCGACATTCTATAAATAGTTTTTCCTTTATCCTATGTCCATACTCTTTCAACGTTTATACCAATATAAAACTTAAAGTGCTGTCACTGTCATTCTCGTAGAAAATGCAAAAAAATTATTGTATTTTATCGTGCTTCGTCTTCTAATTATTTATTTTTGCCAAGAATGTCTGTAATCTTGTTCTTTCATGGACACAATGCATGGAGTAAAATTACATGGTTTAGGATTATTCAAAATTTTGAAGTTTATCTCACAGCTTGAGGATTATTCAACAGCTTGAGACAGCTTAAGGACTATTTTGAAGTTGCCAGGTATGGACAAATGGCAAGGTTTAAAACAGCAGCTTTACGATAAATCAGCATATATCGACCATTGTGATGTGTCCCTTCCGATATTTGGAAATTCCAGGTTCCTTTCCTTTTCGTTTATAGTTGTAAGTTAGAATATTACGAAGAGTTACAGAAGAAACATCGTGTCCGTGATTGATCCTCGTCTCTCGATGTTGTTACTTTAAAACCAGTGTTTTTGCACAATCTCAATCAACTTGGATCATCAAACAATAACATTTCAATCAAGTAATTGGCCAGGCCGGAAACAACTACATCCCTGAATACAATAAAAGTATAATATCGACGATTTCTACAAGTTAACGAAAAGTAAGTTCTCTTGATTTCAAATAGTATGACTTATCTTTGTAAGCACGTATAAGATCTATCATTGTATGAGATTTTTAAGAATGAGCCACCTGAAATTCCGAATTTTATACATTCCAAATGTATTCTATTTAATATATTAAAATATTTTCAAAAAATTTTTTTTACATTGGCTACGAAACCACTTTGAGGGGTGGCATTCGACCCCGAAGTTTCATTTGGTAGGGGGTGACTTTGTGAATTATTAAAATTGCCCTTTGCTCAAGATGAAGAAATGGAGAACTTGCATTCGTTAAACTTAATGATGAGGTTCTGTTGATCAACACCACAGAATGTATTCACTGATACTTGCGTAACATTTGTTGATGAAGATGTCATTTCATTTCAGTCAATGGATCTCAGGTTGAGAAATGGGCTGATTCTTCATGCGATCGGTTTAGCCAGGTTGGCTGCTGCTATAGTTGTGGAAAGAGCGGTGCGGCATCGCAGATGGGAGAATAGAAGATGGCATGTGCGACCAATGAATATGAACCGCCATCAGGCAGGCCATTTTAATACACTCTTTCAGGAATTGAAGGAAGATCCGGAGCTATTTGTGTCGTACACACGACTGGACTTGGAGTCTTTCTATGAGCTACTCAATATGGTTTCACCGCTAATTTCGAAGCACAGCTTCAGGGAATCCATATGTGCCGAAGAAAGATTGGCAATTACACTAAGGTACATTGTCAGTGAATTTTGTTCCTGCATTTTCTGGCAATTAAAGAAATGTACTGCATTTCAAAAATCATGAAATGTGTCTAAAAGTTACACGAAAATCAATAGCCGTAAGCTCAACGATTTGCATTGTTACAGATACTTGGCATCGGGAGATTCGCTGACTTCGTTGGCTCTTAATTACCGTGTTGGGAAGTCAACAGTGCATGGAATAATAACGGAAACATGCGCTGCTATAAATATTGTTTTGGGGCGAACCCATTTACAAGTACCAACGGCGGAGGAATGGACAAATATTTCGTCCGATTTCTTACTACGATGGAACATGCCCAATTGCCTCGGGGTGATCGACGGAAAATTAATTGATATTGTATGCCCATACAATTCCGGAACTCAATTTTATAATTATAAGAAATTTTTTAGCATCAATATGCTTGCGGTATGCGATGCACACTACCGCTTCCGATTGGTAGATGTAGGAGCGTTCGGGAGCAAATGCGACGCTGGTTATTTTAAGGACTCTTGGTTTGGGCAAGCTCTTGAAGCTGAACAATTGAATATACCGGAAGGTTCGGCCAAATTACCCGGCAGCGATATAGCAACCAAACCTTTTTTGGTCGAGGACGAAGCTTTCGGCTTAACAGAAAACCTAATGCGACCGTATTCTGGGCAGTTTTTGCCTGACAGCGAGAGAATTTTCAATTACCGTCTGTCTCGAAGCAGGGGAACGATAGAAAATTCTTTCGGAATTCTTGCAGCTCGATGGCGAATTCTGAGCACTTGAATAACTTTCTAGCCGGATTCAGTTCAGAAACTCGTACTCAGTTGTGTATGTTTACACAACTGGTTGCGAACGAAAGAAATGAATGAAAACCCTGAAGCTTGTGTTTACTGTCCTCCTGCGTTTGAAGATCGCGTTGATGGAAATGGCAATATTTTACGTGGCAGATGGAGAGAAGAAGCGGGTGGAATGGCAAGAATCGCAAACCAAGTTAGCGTAGCAAGCACGACGAGAGCAGCCAATCTAATGGGAAGTACATTGCGTGACTATTTCCAAACGGAGCAGGGGTCTGTCCCATGGCAGAACGACTTCATTCGTAGTGGAAGAAATGCCGAATAAGTCCGTAATAAATGCAATCAAATTGAAGAAGACAATGTGATTACTTGGGCATATGTGTTTGTAAACGGAGACAGTTTTTTTTTAAATTTGAATTTACAAATACATTATCATATTTATCGCATATTTTGTTATAACTTTATGGTCCTAGCTCCAATTCAATTTTCTGTAATATCTTAATATTATTGCATCTACATTACGGAACGTCTTCCCGGTCAAAAATTTCTCATACATGACCATGTATGCTCATATATGCTCATACATGGCCAAATTACATGTATGACCATATATGAGGAACTCATATATGACCATATAAGATCATATATGGCCATATATGAATAAATTGGCGTGCTTTTGCATATATGGTCATATATGGTCAGTAATGGTCATATATGGTCAGTAATGATCATATATGGTCAGTAATGATCATATATGATCTTATATCGTCATGTATGATCTTATATGACCATACGTGACCATATATGATCATTCATGACCATATACGATCATGCATTATTATATATTCTTGCACATTTAAATAATATCATTTGTATTTTTCTAAGGATTGCAGAATTTTGAATTCACTTTTGCAGTTTTATATATATTTATTTAACAGCGGTTTCATATTCTTTGTCAATCATAAAGTATAAACTTAATTTTTATTTTCATTTTTGGTCCACAATAATACTTATTTTTGTACATATTTCTCAATTAATGAATAATTATGAATTAATATCACTTTGAGACTGGAATGCTTATATAAGTATTATTTTAACAACTATCCTTACTACAAAAAGTTCAAACTACCGCTGCTTATATGTAACATAATTAACTAATACAACTTTTGTAACATAATTGAACGAAATAGGATTTTAATTTTTATTTAAATGAAAATGAAATAGGATAGAAATTAAAATGTTCCATTCACTTAGATCGGTTTGTTCCGCGCCATCAATCCTTTGAGTTCTACCAACTTTTGACCCATGGATTTCTTAATGGTTGCATCCGTTTGCTCAACCCAATTGTTCCGATTCCCAATGCTCTTGGCGTAAGCTGGAATAGAAATATAAGTATCCATGACGAACTGTGAAATTATTGAATATGTAAAAATTGAAATTAAAATTCTTGCGTACACAAGATTGCGGTCTTTGCCGGACCATGAAGACTCTGCGGTTGCTGTCCCAATGCTCCTCCACGTGTTCCTCCACGATAAGCTTGCCCTGTAAACGTGCATGCTTTCAATGCTTCCGGTTTGAAAACTCCTGCAAGAAGTCTACGAGCGACGTGTGATGCAGTTTTAGCGCCATATAACGCGGACATTAGATGACGTTCCCTGCAATAAATGCCGTTTTCCAACAGGCACATCTGAAATATATGAAGCGTAAAAAGTATGATTCTATAGAAAAATATCTACAAAAAACATTATTTATTTGATTGTGATATGGTTGATCAAAAGTATAAATGAATACTGCAACATTTTTGGTATTGAGCTTTTGAAAACTTAACGAATAAGGGGATAATTTATTAGATTTAAACAATTTCTTTACTTCTAAAGCAGTGGAGATAAATGCAAAAATTCAAATAATAAAAATATGAGTTTTATAACGCCGTCATTTTAGAACTAAATGCTTACCCGTTCGAGTCCGTAGTTTTTTCCAAAAAGCTGGTTTTCAGAAAATAAACCTTGGAACAGATCGATTTCCTGGACAGATATTTCGTCTTGTTCGATATTTAAAACTTCTCCATTCATTTGTCCTTGTGAAGTACCCAATTCTTTATCCTCGAAGTCGATTTCACGGATGTCCTCAACATCGATAAGCTCTTCAATCTGGTCTATCGACGGTGGAGCCTCTGTGTACGAAAAAAAAAGTTCATACATTTTGTAACTTACGAAACTAAATGCGAGACAATTTGCTTTAGCAACTTTAAATCTTACGGTTCGACTGCTCTTTCTCCCGTAGTAGTAAAGCTATTTTTATATTCTTTCTTTCAATTCCTCCTTCGTTGGGCTTGCAGAACGCTTGTGGGTTGGGCTTGTCGATAATTGTGGTTGCGCTTTCTCCGTTTCGTTAATCTACGACAGTGCAAAAAAAAATTTTGAATATTATCGATACGTTCCTCGATAAAGTGCTGCGTTACAATAGCTCTTTGTTTGACAAGTGGGGAAAGGAGGCAATTTCCGAAGAGTGTGGAGTTGGCATACACGAGCCGAAGGCGAGTGAAGCGATCACAATCTTCGAAATTGCATCTTCCCCACGTGTTAAACACGTAGCTTTCCATTATAAGTATATCGATTGTTC
>JABFQM010000880.1:0-27265 GCA_022816865.1 Zelostemma sp. ZL-2020
GGTGGGGGTGTGGGTGGGGGGTAGGAGAGTTGAACGACGGGAGGGGTGGGTGGGGGACTGTGTTGCTGACGGGCGTTGGGTTCGGTATGGTGTGGTGGCGAACGAGGGTTAAATGTTTGCGCGTAAATGCGCTACTCGGAACTGAAGAGGGGGGGAGGAGCACCAAATGAACACAATTTCGGCGACTATATAACGATCGAAATCTTCGTTTTCAATCAGTCTTAAAGCAACTCCGAGTTTGTCTTTGTATCCTCTACAAACCAAAAATTCTTCATCATGAAAGTGGTGCGTGTTGATTTTGTTCCAGTGATCATAATTCAAAAGTCTTGGAATATTGTGCCTGGATTGGGAAAATTAAAAACTTAACGTGTTGATTTTAAAAATAACAAATAAGCTTGCGAGCGAAAGTACAGTAAATTCTTGTTGCTTGTAACTCTCACTTTTTTGACTTGATCAAAGGCACCGCCATCTCTCGGCTTTAAATAAACGAGAGTTTACTGCATCAACACCCATAATTTATTTTCAATAGTACAAATAAATTGGGAATTCAAAATCGAAGAAATGTTTTCAAAAGTAACTGATTTTGGGTCCATAGAAAATTAACGATTTATTGACTCAGTGGATTCAATCGCTGAAGAAATTTTTTCATCGATTTTCTAAAGAGCTTCGTTTTTGCAGGTCATTGTTCTTGCCGTTATCGTGGCTGTGAGTTACGCTGCTCCGCAAGGCAGAAGCGATAATCAAGACGTCGTGGTGGTGAAGGAGAGCCTCCACGATAACATCGGCGTCGGAGGATACAACTATGCTTACGAATTATCGAACGGAGAATCGAGGCAAGAGAGCGCAGAGGTGGTGAACGAAGGACAGGAAAATCAGTCCCTCGTCGTCCGCGGAAGCTTCTCCTGGGTCGACCCCGCGTCCGGACAAGAATACAAGGTGTCTTACACAGCTGATGAGACTGGCTTCCACCCCGAAGGAGCCCATCTCCCAGTCTAAGATCGCAACTTGAATTACAATGAATAAAAATTAATTACCTCAATTCGAAGACTGCTCATTTTCCAACGTTTTCCTTTCCCGCTAACTCGAATTATCGAGCTCAAAGTTTCTGTTTTTGAGAATAAAAATTAATAACTGTTAAAATTGTGTCGACTTCGCACTTCGTTTTTTGAAACATCGAAGGATAATAAGGAATATGCGCGTTAGTGAAAGATGAAAAGATAGACATCCTGACGAGATAATGAAGTGCGTGTACAAACATAATTACAATATCGCCGTCAATCATTCGAGCATGAATTATGTCTGCCGGCGTTACGCAGTCATTGGCGGCTCGTGACTTATTGTTTTAAAAACTGAAAGCATCTGAAGCCTTCCGTGAAGAAAAAATTAAGTCCATCTTTTTGGACATCGAATCGACATCGTTATAGAATAATCGGGACTAATTTATGCACCAGTTGTGACATTCTAAAGCGCTATATCGTAAATATTAATGCGTTTATATAATATTTACAAAGTTAAAAATAACTCATAATACGTCAATTACGCAATTTCAGCCATTACAAAATGTCAATAACTATAGAAAACGGAGAAACCCACACTGAGAAATCGGAATAAAAAAATGATCGAAGACTGATTAATTTTCGAAAATTGAGGAAGAACGGGGTTTCGATTCGCTATGATTTATGGGTTGTAAGAATCGATGAATTATGAAGATTGCTAAACAAAAGTTTTAAAAACCGCTGATTAAAGTAGCGAAACGCATTTTTAAAACCAGAGTACATCGTTGATTTACGAGTAATTAATCGACGTAATGCACTCGGCGTCTTTGCTCCTTTTAGCATCCTTTTGAAAGGTCTTCCGACAGCATTTATTTCTTACAATGATTATAAGTTATTAATCCAATCGCGTCGCCTTTAATGAGAGACGCATTACTTTCGACACCTCCTAAAATGGTTCGGGTCATTAAGGCCATGCCGATGTTACATAAATTCCGACAGTAGCTTGCATAAATTCTGACAATTCTTACTCGTTTTCGTAATGATTTTGCCTTTCCATTATGGTTTGCTCTTCGATGTATTTCGGAAAATGTCATACGAAAAAGAGCCTAGGAATAAACAATTTTCCGTCGTGATCCGTCTTGATTTATGGATAAAATTGCGAGACGAAGATGATGCAAAACATTTTACAACTATATACCATGTAATTATGCTGTTAGATTATTGTAATCTTTTGATTCGTCCTCGGAGACGTAGCAATATCACCGCCTGCAAGGACGCGAAGTAATGTTTATGCAGGATGATGCCGTGCTCGTCCTTTTACATTCATCATTGCGAACTTTTTCGGTTCAATAATTTCAAAAAGCGCCGATACTTTCGATGTTCATCTCCGTTCATTTTTTATCGGCATTAAAAAAACCCCCATTTCTCTCCCATAAATTTGGCTTTTAATTTCCTGGAGTCGATAAAATTTTTTAGCCTTTCGAAGGCCGACGGAATCTGCACGCAAAAAGTAGGAATTTCGAATTTTCTTTCATCTTTGACATTGAGAAAAAGTCGGGCTTTCTTATTAACGACTCGGAGCGCGGTGGCATTAAGTGCATCAGGTATGTACAATCTTTGTCACATAAATCACGGGGCCTCATGTTTGGTTACTCCTACAAGGAGGGAACACCTAAATGGTATCGTTAGTAACAGTATTCTGAATGAAGGAGTTGCACAACTCCGGATTACTGATGCCGATAAATCAGATCTCAATCAAGAGTTTAGGATTCACGCCGCCTTGACTTTCCAAAAATTATACACTCGTTGAATAAAGAAAAGCAACGGGACCGATTACAGAGACGGGAAAAACTTTGTGCGTGATGGATTGTAATCCTGCAATCTCTAGTGATAAAGCTCTGCTTTATCCTAAGGTTCATTCATATCGCAGGCGATTTCTCTTTCAACATAGCGATCATAAAAACAGTGATAGTTCACGGCAATTATAGCAGTACAGAGGCAAATGATATTTAATGCCCAAGAAAGCAATGATATAAAATGTAATCATATCATTGAAGGAACAAGCGATGACTTTTTCAATTGAATGCAACAACTTTTTATTGCGTCACGTGGGCAATGAATCTCTTTCGAGAGTAATTCATTATTTCACGGTTGCGCAATCGTTTGATCATTTTCATGCCATTTTCCCAACTCATCTTTTCAACGAGAAAAAAGAGTGATAATTAAATGGAATTACAGCGATGAATACCTTTTTAAAATGAAACCTGAAAACCTCGGAAAATCAATACGCGGAATTTACCGCTCAATGATTAATTATAATTTTGCCATCATGCGGAAATGTGAGGATCGTAATTTCAAAATCGACGCGACGAACGAATGAGGAGATGAAAAATGTTGCGCTCGTAAGAAAAGCGGGAATTAAATATCCGAAGGCTCCTTCAAGGAACTTTACAATGCGTCAATTTTCATTATTTTTCATCATTCTTCAGGTTTTGAATTACGTCTTATAAATTATGCAAGGTACAAACACTCGTGCCATTAACATCGGCGTCCATTGATGGAAGGATTATGAGAAAGGCTAATGATTATTGCATTTAGAAATATTTCTGACACAAGTGATGCTTCTTCTTCAAATAAACCATGTGACATTTTTCAGCTCATCATATTCCCGCTTCTTTCAAACGCGAAATATCACGATGTCTACACTAAAGTTCACGCGTTTCTTTTCAAGTGCGAATGTATTTCTAATCAACGTTTTTGTTGCAATACCCGCTAAAATTCGGAATAATTCGCTTGTGTACACAGAAATTATCGCACTGTTCATCTTTTTCTAGTAGAAAAAATACAAAAATTACAAAAAACGCGGATTCGACCTTTCTCGTGCGAAAACGTCTGCGAATTTTATAAGTTATCTTTCGAAACATCGCATAATTATTAATTTGGCAAGCCGCATTGTTAAAAAAATATAAATATTCATCAACGGTCAAAGTTCTGAATTACTTATAGGATTTTAGCCAAATAGAGAACCGGAAACGAGAACGTTCAGAATCCTCGTCGAGTCGGGCGAAGGTCGATTGGGTGATGTGCAAGATCGGGGAAAGGAAGATGCGCGGGCCGTATTAGATTACCAAAAATAAATGTGAGAGGTAAATGATCGAAAAGCACGATTGGACAGGTAAAATTGGGCAGAAGGAGGTCCTCTATATAATCGGCCCGAAATTTACTTCACGACATCAGTCTTCTCTCACCCAAGTGTAGACTCTCATTCGTACTCTCAAGATGAAGATGGTACGTATTCGAAACCCACATTCGAAGTGTCGCAATCGTTTCAACGAAGAAATTTTCGATCGGGATAAATACTTCTAAATGAACCACATTGAAAGTGACGTTTCAAGCATCGAAAAGATTCGAATCCAAAATTACGTCTTGATTTTTTTTAGTAGGGAAAGAATCTGTTCCTTCTTGAATGAAAATCAGACTTGAAAATTAAATCATGTGCTTCTTAAAATTTCTTGCAGTGAAATAGTAAGAAAAAAAATAGTAATCAAAAAGTACTGCAAACATCATGAAATGATTGCCTTTTTAAATTGATTTGTTCATCTGAAAACTCACTGAGTTTGATTCTTTTACAGTTCATTGTTCTCGCCACCCTCGTGGCCGTTGTTCTGGCTGCCCCACAACACCATCAACACCAGCAGCAGCAACACTTCGATAGCGGCAACCAAGATGTTGTTGTGGTTAAGGAAACTCCCTTGGACAACATCGGAGTCGGTGGCTACAATTTCGGCTACCAACTTTCGAACGGCGAGTCGAGGGAGGAGAGCGCGCAGGTGGTGAACGAAGGACAGGAAAATCAGTCCCTCGTCGTCCGCGGAAGCTTCTCCTGGGTCGACCCCGTGTCCGGACAAGAATACAAAGTGTCTTACGTCGCCGATGAAAATGGTTACAGACCCGAAGGAGCCCATCTCCCGGCCTAATTTTGTAGTTTAGTATCGTTTTAATAATAAAAATAAAAAAAGTTCCTATCAATTCTCCGTGTTTCTTTGCGCATTCGAACCTCTCGAAACGTTCTTCGAAGTCTCGGAAATTTTGCAATGATTCGAGTCGTAGAGAGTCGTAGAGACGAAGAGAAAAGTATTCGTATTGCGAAGATTATCTAATTCGTTTCGCAAATATAAAAGGCGAAACGGGCGTTTTATGACAAGTCGATGTGCCAAAAAAATCTTTACTGGCTTGGGATCGAGGATTGTACGCGTGATGAACCGAAAACTCAGCGGGGAGGCATTCGAATTACATATGTATTTATGCGTACGAAAAATATTATGCAACCTTCATGGGAAAGCAGAAGATAAATGTTGAAGTTGAAACGGCGGTCGATACATAATACGGCGAGTCTAAATTTAGTGTCATATAACATCTTTTAATGGAAACTATTTTTATCCTTCTTTGATAGTCCCGAATGAATTCTTGAATGAAACGTAAACATCAGAATTCTTGGAGTTGGTTGAGATATTTGGGTTTGGAGAAACCACTATTTGGTATTGTTACGAAATATGGTAGAAATTCAGTTTCGCACAAGCGAAAAAATTGTTGAGCAACGAATTTAATGGTTTCCATATACACGTCTTAATATGGAATTTAAGCGGACGGATATAAATAATATTAAACCAGTTCTTTCGCTTGTTTAGGGCTGCGATAATTATACTTTGAACGTAGTATTTTTTTTTCAATTTTCTAAAAAAAGTTTACCTGTTAAGAGATGAAACAAATTGTGAATGATTATGATACTTTTATTACCGACGATAATAAATGTTTCGATCATGTAAATAAATGTGTTATGACAAGCTGAAAAAGATGATAAATTTATTTAAAGATAAAAAAGGATGTTTTCCTTCCAATATTATTTTTTATCAGTACATCTTTTCTTCTAAAAATACTGAACTGAAAATTTTGGTAGAAATGTTAGTTTTAATTAGTACATCAATCGTGGAATTAATTTTATGTGAAATGAATGATGAATTGCGGGAGTGTAAGAATAATTTTACGGGTTATACAGTTTTTTACTTTATTCTGAAAGCTACAAAATGCAGAGCAAAAAGCATAAACGTTTATCAAATATTTATAGTCTTATCTTGATTTAAAACTTATACGATCACGTGGTTAAAGAGTTTGATTTTTTATCCGAGTTCCGACTGACAAGAAAATATTTTTGAAGACGGAAGTTAATTAGCGATATTAGACAATATTAGAATTAGAATAATGTTATAGACCCTTCCAAATAATTAGTTAACCCACTTTTGAATTTTTGAAGTTTCCTTCGCTCCTGAAATAATTTCTAATTATTTATTGTTTTTTATTCGCTTATTTTCGTAAAACGTTCGACTAACAATTAATGATAGATGAGTGATTAACAAACGTACACTAACGATTTCAAAGAGGATACAAAAATTCAGGAGTTGGGGAGAAAGGGCAAATTTTCGAACACCTGATACCAATCTATTTTATCAACTGAAGAACTGCTGGAGCTCTCAAAGAGATATAGAATTACCTGCTTTACTATTAACAACCGATAAGTTATCAAACATATGAAAGAAATTTTTATTGCACGAAATAAATTGTTGCTCGTGAAAAATAAGTTTCGAGTAAAGGTAAACCCAACAACAAAATATTCGAAATTTGGATGATGATGTTGATTCTTCGTGAAAAGTATACTTTTTGCACTTTCAATTTAGAGTGAAACATTCAATTTTTTTTATTAAGAGTAAAAAATGCACTGAAAAAGAGTGAAAACTCGCACTTTATTGTGGAATTTCATTTGTACGAGGCATTTAAGGGGTTACATGCAGTTGTAGTGAGCCAAAATTCAAGAATTTTTTTCATACTTAAAATTCGTATTTGAACACAAAACAAAATGTCATTCAATAGTACAAGTATCTAACTACTTATTTCAATTTTTTTCATAAAATAGATTTAAAAAAGGGCGAGATACTTGAGAAAAGAGCAATAACTTGAGATCTTCTCATCTGAAAAATACGAGTGCAAGGATCCTATTAGTAGACATCAACATCTGCTGAATAAACGAAGGGTTTTCTTAAATTCCAATTTTTACGAAGATGGGGGTGGAAAAACTGAAAAGCCACTTTTTTGCTTCTCCAGATTCTTGTTTTTTCTTCATGAAATCAAAAGCTTTTATCGGAAAAAAAATCCTTCGTTCATTCAGCAGATGTTGATGTCTACTAACAGAATCCTTCTACTCGTATTTTTCAGATAAGAGGATCTCAAGTTATCGTGTGCACCGAAAAACAAAAAAATTCCGGAGATTTGCTGTATCCCGCCCTTTTTTCGATCTATTTCAACAAAAAAATTAAAATGTGTAGTTCGATACTTGAACTATTAAATAACATTTCGTTTTGTATTCAAATATCATGCATTTTACGTAGAAAAAAAAATTCTTAAATTTGACCCACTACAATTGTATATGTAACCCCTTAATTAATGTTCGGATAATTAATGCTATTCGGGAATTAAATGATTTTGATTAGCCGTTTTCTGGGTGTAGCAATAATCAGTATAATTTTATTTCGCGATTATACATTGTATCTTCAACGTTTAATAATTTTCTCTCATTACTTCAATGATGAAGTCTTTATACTTGTAAACATTGACAAATACATCGCGTAAATTGGATTTACAAGACCAATGACGACTCACACCGACCAACTGGTTTTTTATAACCAATGATGCACCACCATGTCCCTGTAAAAAAACTCTTGTTGAAAAACTGAATTGGATTCAGGTCGTCGGGCTTTTTTATTTTTCAGTCTCTTTCTACATGATGCCAAATCATTGAAAAACGGAAACGTATATGGCCTATATATTGCCATATATGATCTATTCCAAAAGATTGAATACGTCGAAACTGATGAATTTATTAATAAACTCACCAGGCAGATTCCATCATCGGTTTCGCTCGTAGTGCATATTTCCTTGTCCGATATTTCTTCGAGGAAAAGGGAAAACTCAGTTTGGCACTTCCCGCTTTCAACAATTTCTTTCGAAACCACACGCAACTCGGACGGTGCTACTTTTTGTGGGATAAAATCGCATTTGTGATTTACCCAGGTCGTTGAAGAAGCAGGTCGTTCATCGTCATTCGTGTTTTCAGTAGGTAGTTGGATTGGATGTCGGAACTCATTGAATTTCATGGGTTTTTCGAGCTGGAAAAATATGCAAATATATTTTGAAACCTTGGGATAAAAGAGGTTCGACACCTACGATGACGATGGCAATGTCGTTTAAGAAATGTAGACAAGGTGCCTCAATTCTACGAACATCTGGACCAATCTTGCTGGTCTTTACTTTGTGGATTTCGAGATCTTTTTCCGAGTTCGAAGTTCTAGTTACGACGGTAAAGTTGCCAGAGGTTTGAACTGTAAATTGCATTGTCCAACTTTAAAACTGACCAAGATATTTATTTTTAGGCAAACAATGACTACTCTGAGTTCAGAGTCTCCGATTAATTTTTCAGTTTCGAACACAACTTCCCCACATTTTTGTTACGTTCAGAAAATCCCCAAATGCCCAAAAGATTTTACTTTACTCTGTGAAAAAAGATGATTTGGACATGCCACATGTGTGTCCTTCGTAATGTTTACTATAGAAAACAGTCAAAATGTGCGCTTTCAATAACCTGTGTAGTTGCTGATAGTGATATCAATGATTTGCAATATACATCCAGCAGCAGTTAAAACGTGGAAGTTACTGATGATCGAACCATCACAGATGTACATTCCGTTATGTCGCAGGGAAACCTGATAAGGGTGATCTCTAATATCGACTTGTGGTTTTCCGACGATTCTTCGCTGGCTTTCTTCGATGTCCAAATGTCTAATTCTATCTTTCGGTTCCTTGAACCCTTCTTCTCCGCACACATTATCTGAAATTGCAATCATTTATTTAGACGATTGTTTTATGCTGCTGATCAGTTATTTCTGTTGTCGATCACTCACCCAGAATCAAAATGATTAGAATCACAGATGAACATATTTTCTGTCCCAACATGTTGCTAGCGCAAGCTGCACTTTACGAATAACTACTGGGGTACTGGAATACCAAAGTGCTGGAGTAATAAAACACTAGAGTACTGGAGTACCAAATACTTGACCGTTGATTCGCAGTATTTAACAACCCGAGAACTTGTAATCGGTGAATATTCACATGCGAAGAAACGTATATCACGAGAATTGTGCGGTGTCTGACTTACCTAGTTGGAAGTGTAATTATTCTCACGAAACTTTAGCATACAGAACTTCTAGAACGACCGAAACTAGCTATTGCAGTGAAGCTGTTAGAAAATGAATGCTATAAATAACGACCATCCCTACTCAAAGCTGACCGGTTACGATTTACGTGGGGAAAAATGCCAAGAACACTCGGATATCATTAAATTACGAAAAAACGCCTATACTTTCATTTTTAAGCTATTGATAATACGATTTATATGATCGTTTAAAGCAACCATTATTATTAATCGATATTGGATGTTTCTAACAAATGTTTTTAACTTTGAATTATACTTATCTGCTTTTAGCAATTTATGATTTTTAGAAGATGAACTTTGAAAATGCTAGAAACCCAGAGAAATATAATTCGTGTGGAAAATTCCATCAAACTTCGTACGTCGCGTGTGCTCAAAATTTGTACACAAACGTGAACGCTGCTCTCATCAAAATTCATGGAAACTTTGTGCAAACACGTAAAAACTCGTGCGTTTATATCATCCCAACGAGAAGAAGGAGATGTATAACCACATGAGCTTAGCGCATGGTCACGGATCACATCGAAAGGTATCGAAGTCGTATAAGGCCCTTTCCGCGATTCTCATTGGCCCTCGGGTAAGCGGGTGCTTTGAAATCGTTTGTTATTAAAATTAATGATTCGAAAAGTATTGAAATGTTTTTGATAATGACGATGAGAATTCATGAGAATTAAAAGCCCAATCATCACAATTTTTCGTTTCCGCGTTGTTCGCTACGAGATCTATACTCTTTCTTCGGTTTTTGAGATTATGTGAAGACAAAACGATTCGATGTTGTGCCTAAAAATAATGTTGTGCCTAATTTCGTGAACATATTGTCCACGAAAGTTGAAATTTTTCAAGTATCAAATATTTGGGAGGGATTTTGATATGCGCTGTCGTGTTTTTGATCGCCTGGAAAATTGTCCTGACTTTATGGAGATGTACTATTTCGTTGCAGCTAAATTGACGCGATGGTCAACATTCTGACTTTCGTGATTTACCTCTTGTTCAGCGTAAAAATTGAACTTCTCGTAGGAGTTCTCATCAACATGTTTTATCTTTTGTACCATTCAGCCCGGCCGAAAATGGAAGTATATCTCAGTGTTTGGTATTTTTAATAAAAAAAGCAAAAAACAAAAAAGTTAAGCTTGCGTTGAATTCAAATGTTTTCGACATTTTTCAGGCAAGTTTGGGTGAAGAATATGCAATGATTACGCCGGATAGGTGTCTTTTCTATCCAGAGATTGTCTTTGTAATTCATTAAAGTCGCGAAAGTGTATTGCGTAGTGACTCTCTCTTTTAGTCGACACATGCACGTGATGAATCGTCATTTCTACCGTCGAAAAGTCAACTTGAAGACGAAAAAAACAGAAAATGGTACGTCTTTTAGGTGGCCGGTGCTTTCGATGATCACATGAAATAGAAGTTTATGATTAGACGGTCTGGTTCTCTTTAGGAATATAAAGAAAAGAATATTTAGCAAATTTTCGATTTATTTTTTCGGGACATTCGTCATTACAATAGTTTTTATTGAGTAACACTTTAGAGGAAAAAAAGTTAATGCAAAGTTTCTTACACTAAAAAAACTTTGTCGCAATGTTGGAAAAACTGGTCCTATCATTGCAAGTATGTAACGAATGAATTATTGGTTCGATTGCAATCGTGTCGTTTTACACAATTTATAACACATGTTGTTTCTACACACACGATAAAATAGTCAATCGACCAAATGATTAACAAAATTGTACGCAAATTTTTACGCAAGTTCTGATTTAAACAAATTTGAACATTTTCAGCACGTTTTTATCCTGAATTAACGCTTTGCTTCATTTTCGAATTTTATTCGCAATTAAACTACGTGAGTCATGATTATTTGAGTGATGAAAGCTATAATGAGGAAGAGACTCAGTGATGACGTTACCGATGCATTACAGGCATCGTCCATGCATGTACTACAGAACTTGGATTCCACGTTCGGATATTTGTTGCTGATTAGTGATGTATATTTCGGACAGAAGGAGTCAGCAGCTATATTGTTTGATGGTGATAAAAAGTCTTGAGGACAACCCCTCATGATGAAATCGCGGGTCCGCCTTTCTGATAAATAACATACATTCGTACGTTAATATTTCATTTTTTATCTCGAGTTCGAAAAAATCAAAAACTTATGTTTTCAAAATTAAATTTACTGAAGATTAAACAATTTAATAGAATTACTTGAATGGACGACTTTGACGCAATATGAACTGTATTCAGTTTTTTGGACTGTATTCACAGTGTCGATTTTAAAGATGTTTGGTATGTCTGCTTTATTAACTCGACTACAGTCTTCAAGTTGCATGTTATTTGATTTTGGATCGATGCAATCGTTTAGATCTATTCTACCCAGATTGCATCTATAGCACTTTATTGCTTCACCTAGAAATTTTGAAATAATATTAGATACATTTTTATAATTTATGTTCTAATAACTGGATGGAAGTTGGAATATAAGAGAAATCTCTAAACTTGGGTCAGATTGAACATAAAACTTTGTTGTATTTAGTTCCTTAATTCGAACCAACTGAAAGGATGAATATATAAACTACAAATAAGGCAAATGTCCCAGTCGTTGGCAGTGTCCTAGTCGTTGGCATATGATTTTATAGGCGTATTTTTAGGTATTGAAAGTTTTTATGGACAGACAAAAACTAACCATAATTTTAGTTAGCTTGATATTGCTTACAAATATTGCAAATATTGTGCAACTTTCAGTGGCCCAGCTGTTGGCCAGTGCCAAAACTGAATTAAATTTGAATTGAATAACCTGCCAACGACTGGGACATTCGCGTTTTTTCGTCTTTGACATTTAATTTTATCGAAAGCTTAATACTATTGGACAATATTAAAGTTGCATCACGTTTATTCATGTGCAGTTTACCCTAAAAATTTTACTTCATTCAGCTGTTGACATAAACACATCATTATTACTGTTTTAATCCACGCGTGTGCGCTTAGCCTGCCAACGACTCGGACATTTACCTTTCTATAGCACTTATTCGCGCAGAAAACTGAATATCATTAACGCTCTTTTTTAATTGTAAACTTGATGATGTATCACGTTCAATTGTGTGTATTATTATATATAATGCGCACTTGAGTTTCGAATAGGACACGTTTTCGCCGAACACATGAATTCTCGATGAAAAAAAAAATGGAACTTAAACGAAACGAAAAATTGAACAAACAACACATACCTCTTGTTACGAGAGCTACAAAGCAGAGCAGAACTGTGGCGTACATGATGTTATTCATAATTATGTATGAAAAGAGGAAGTTTACTCGGCGATACGAAAAAACTGAAGAATCGAGACTGTTCGAAGTGAGTACGTCACAACGTATTTAAAGGCAATCCCCACTACACAAAATGAAGATAACAAACCAATTATATTTTAGATGTTCATTTCCAATTTAATGGAGAAATGGGAAATAATGAGATTCACTCACAGAAAACTCAATATTATTCATTTTTTCTAGTTGAATCTTCGCTTTTTTACTGAAATCATTATATCAGAAAACTTTATAGCTATTACCCTTCACATTTTTAACAACTTCGACTTTGTTCAACCTTTGAAATGGGGAAGTAGGGGAGGGAAAAATTTAGCTTAGTCATCGTTTTTGTCGTTATGACTAACAAGAATTATTGGTGAGTCAGTTTTTAATGTTTTTCGACTACGCCGCTATAGCCTATCAGTGTTTGAACCTCCC
Source organism: Zelostemma sp. ZL-2020 (assembly GCA_022816865.1). Taxonomy (NCBI): domain Eukaryota; kingdom Metazoa; phylum Arthropoda; class Insecta; order Hymenoptera; family Platygastridae; genus Zelostemma; species Zelostemma sp. ZL-2020. Next base: position 13,042 of record JABFQM010000880.1, read on the forward strand.
AGGAGCTCGCGGTTATTTCGAGCTACAATCGTTTGGATTCGGCGATAGAGCTTGAAAACTGAAAAATAATACTCGAAAAAAGCCTTTGCAGTTTTCTGCGTAACCGCAATGCATAGATTATTATATTATTATCTCTTTTCGAGAAGATATCCTTTCGTGTGAGATAAGGTAAAATGTAACCCCTAGCAGTTCGCGGTTACGACCGTTTTCTCGTGCGCTGCAAGAAACCCCGCTAAAAACATTTAATTGAGAATTCCAATCGGAAATGCTTTTTAGATTTTCGAACATTCCGACCATATCTAATCTTGATATTTTCTATTGAAAATTCAAGAACACGTAGATATTTCTATTTTAATAAATTGTTAATGATGAAAAAAAAATCTCGTTAACATTGAACTCATCCTGTACCAAAAAAATCGTTCGAACATAAATTTCTAGAAGAATAAACTCGAGTGCAAATGTAAATACTAATCAAGTCCCGATTATATACAGTGCACAATATAAATGATGTAAAAACGGATCCTATATAAGGACTGTAAATTATATGTTTCTCGACGTACATTCCGAAATTTCGAGTTTGCTTATTTGAATGTAAAAAAAACTTCATGTGTTGTTTGTAGAACATTACAAGGTTAAAACCGGGCAGACAAAAGCTACGATCAGCCAATCGACTTGCTCGAAATATTTCAATTATCATGTGAATTCCACGTTTAAGTTACCGCGTACCGATGCCTGCGATTTTTGGAACGCTATAAATAATTACGCGTGGTTCTCAATCGATGCTCTCGATATAATCGTCAATAAATCCGAAGCATAAGCCTTCATCGATGTGGAATTTTTCTTCAAAATTTCTCTAATGTGTGACGAACATTTGCCATAATGGAAGATTTTTGTAGCTCGAAATTCACTGGATACTTTGTCTTATCGAAAATTTCAACCCAAAAATAAATGTGATAAGCTTTTAATTTATTTTTAAGCACGTTACACAAATTATCGTTGTCGCTATCGTTAACTAAGCATCTTTTAAAATTTTTGTATCGTAGGCACATGACTTGGAATTCTAAGTTATGGCGACTTTAAATTGTTGGTTTCTATTTTTTATTTTGAACAATTTAATGCGAAGATAAGAGTTTCACATAAAAAAATTGCGTCTTGTCATTTTTGATAACTTGGTACACATTTTTAAAAAATCAATCGGGAGAAATTCGGAACAATTGTGTTAACGTGTGTCTCGAAAAATCCTACTCGTTAAACCGAATTAAAAGTAAGCATGTTTGTCAAGAAATACAATATTATAAGAACACTCAACGATTTTTGAATCGACTTTTAAGGATCTTTTTGTTCTCGAGTTCCAGAATTGTAAGCTTGATGCCATCATTTATATTGTGCACTGTATATAACCGGGACTTGATTAGTATTTTCATTTGCACTCGAGTTTATTCTTCTAGAAATTTATGTTCGAACGATTTTTTTCGTACAGGATGAGTTCAACGTTAACGAGATTTTTTTTTCATCATTAACAATTTATTAAAATAGAAATATCTACGTGTTCTTGAATTTTCAATAGAAAATATCAAGATTAGGTATGGTCGGAATGTTCGAAAATCTAAAAAGCATTAATTTCCGATTGGAATTCTCAATTAAATGTTTTTAGCGGGGTTTCTTGCAGCGCACGTGAAGGAAACAAACCAAACAGCAGTCGGCTTACTAGAAAATGACAGTATCTGCCCATAGCTGTTTACAAAATCATATTGACGTTACCGTCAAATTAGAGAACGCGGGGAGATTTCTCGGGAGAATTTCAGCTTATTATCGGAATGTACATAATTCATTCACCAATGCCATTCATTGCCACGTTCGCAATAAAACTCGATAACAAAAAAACATCACGATTACGTGCATTCGTTATTTAAAAAAATACATTTCACGCCTGCGAATATTGCCATCTTTGTCTAAATGCTGTGTGTAAAATGCGAAGTGAATACGTATATATAATGTTATCAGAACTTCTATTACATCAAACAAACAAATTTCTGCAAACGAAGTAATATCGTTTTTCAAATCCTGCGATGTATTAACTCATCATAAATTCAATTTCTAATTCGAATTCCAATTTTATTAATTTCGCTCTCGACCAATCGCCATCAAAACCTTATATCCCATTGGTCACTAAATGTTCAAATTACTCGTGTTTACTACAAAAACGCTTTCCACAATTGAACGCAAATAAATTCAAAAATTCATGTAACATTTCTTTTGTTTCAAATAAAACTTCAATTTGCGTGAAAATCGTTCTTATTCAATACCGCGCGCTCGGTGAAAACTTTACGAACACCGAGTAACGAAAGGACGCCAGCATATTCCCCCTTCGCGTGGCCAAGGTTTCGCGACTTTACGAACGCTTGATTTACGTTGTCGGCGTCTCAAGCCCTTTTCGCTGTCGCTATACAATGTAAAAAAATAACTGCAACGTACTATATATTAATCTCACATATGACTTGTATTAACGAGTGAAGTGCTCAAACAAAGAACAAACCAACTTTATAAGAAAACAATTCACCGTGAGTACGACAAACGCAATTTCGGAGCTTCTCTCTCTCATCCCGCCTTATTTTCATTCGAAACAACGTCCCGCCAGTTTGCCCGCGTTTCCCCCGCGACATATCGGAATTCGGGGAATCTCGCTTTTGAAAAATGCTTTGAATTTCATCGAAATCCCGAGCTTCGCTACGGTGTTTTTTTGCGCTTTCGATTTCGGCTACGAAACGCGTTTATCGACGTTTCCTTTGCTTTTTGTTTGGTACACAACGGTTATATAAACATTCCAACCCTCGATCTATTTATGAGAAATTTTGGTTTTTCATATTCTTTAATTCTCATCCCTGTTTTTTCGTAGATGTCCCAAATGTTCGCGAAGGGTGAAGAAGTTCTCGCAAAGCATCCTTCGAGCAAGGAATACAACGCGGGAAAAATAATCGAAATCAAAGGAAGCTCCTACAGGATAAAGTTCCGAGGCTCGGGCGGAGAACACGTGGTTTCCGAAAGTGATCTTAGGGTAAAAAGAAAAATCCTTAAAGACATGAAATTACCAAAATTTTGAGAATTTTGATTTTGTAGAATAAAAGGACATCCAGAAGCGGAAACAGGTCGAGAGGGAGGTCCGGGAAAAGTCCGACGAGAGCGTCGCCTGGTCGCAAACGATCCCCAGGGAGAAGGTCCCCGGCAAGAGGGAGAAAATCTTCCCCGGACTTTGGCACGAGATTAGCTAAAGTGGCTCTTGCTAGAATCGACCTAGAGAAAGGTTCAACAATTGAACCTGAATAAATTGTAGAAATACTTGGGGAGATTGTCAAATTTCAACGTAAACATTCAATTGCAGATTACACAGATGAAACCAGCACGACGGATGCGACGGAAAGTCTGGACGGCGGTGATTTGCTGCCTTTGAAAACTAGGCTGAAGGAACTCAGGCCGACTCGTCAGTCGGCCCGAATAATGGCGATGGAATCGCTAAAAACCGACAGGTCAACGTCTCTACCTCTAGAGCGAAGGAGCATCACCAGACACGGGCAAGAACGCGCTGCGTCGATGCACAAAGACCGAGTAAGAAATTGTGGGAATGCCATTTCTTCAATCAGTACAAAATTGTAATGGCTTGATGTTAAATTTCAGAAGTCATCGTCGAAGTATCGGGAGGAGGAAGAAAGGTCGTCCGACGAAGAAAAGAACAAGTTGGATATAAGCGCGATAACGAAGCCTCAGGAATGGGGTGGCCGGATCGGCACTTTGTTTTTTATATTTTATCTGCCCCTGATGATTCTCTTGCCGCAATTCACTTGTCTCAATGACAGATGCAAAACATCTCTTTTCCAAGTGCCCAGAGACTGGAAGGTTTATTTAGATCTTCATTCAACTTTATTGTACACTGGATTTGTGGTCTTTGTGGCTCTTACGTCGTTACTGCCTATTGGTAGACTCATTGATGGCCAGCAAAACAAGGCTGGCAAATTACAGTTCAGGGACAATGGTAGAATCTAAATTCAATAAAAAAACTTGTTTATTTCACAGAAATTTGAAATCTAATTGGAATCGCTTTTTTCAGCTTGGCTCACATTGATATTGTCATTTGGTGTTTACGGTGGTTGCACTTACAAGGGATATAAAGTCTCCAACTTTTTGCTGGACCACTGCATAGCACTGACGGTGAGCGGATTGATACTGGGCACGATCATTGCCCTGTGGCTTTACGTCAAAGGTGGCAGAGAGCCTCTTTCCCACCAGAACATTTACGCCTGCACCAACAGCTTTGTCTATGACTTCTTTATGGGCCGAGAGACAAACCCAAGGATGAACTCTTTGGATTATAAAATCGTGCTTTTGCGCTGTGGCCTCATCGGAGCTGTAAATTTTTTTTTTGAACGTTTACAAAGCTTTGCATTGGAAATCAATGGTACATTATTTCTGTGATTATAGATCCTGGTGAACGTGGCAATCGGTTATAAAGTCGTGGAGAAAGCACCGAGCATCAGCATTCAACACTTGGACTTGACTACTCTTATGTCGACGACATTGCAAATTTTGTACCTGATTGACGCGCTGCTGTTCGAGTCCAGGTTCTTCACGTCGTTCGAAGTGGCACAGGAGGGAATGGGTTACATGCTCTGTGTGGGATACTTGATGTACCCATTTTTGGCCTCGCTCACCACAAGATACTTACTGTACAACAAGTATGCATAAAAATCACGAAAACAATTGTTCTTGAACACAGCTAATGTCACTTTGTTCGAAGGACACCGTTCAACGTCTATGCAGCGGCAGGGTGTGTTCTGACTTTCATCGTCGGCTATTTGATCTTCAGAATAAGCAATTTGCAGAAGGATAAGTTCAGGCGAAATCCTTTCTCGCCGTCTTTGTCTCGTAAGCAGCACTTGATTCACATCTCTTTCATGAGAAAACTTCTGCGTAACATTGTGGATGATATTGTATTTTTGTATTGCAGATTTGCAGACTATATCGACAAATAGAGGCAAAAGACTGATCGTGTCAGGATTGTGGGGGCATGTGAGACACCCGAACTACCTCGGGGACATTTTGATGCACTGGGCAATTTCTTGTTTCGTCTTTGTCCCTGAGATTTTGCCATACTATAATGCGGTCTTTACGACATGTTTATTGATGCATCGTGCAATTAGAGATAGTGCACGGTGCAAGATGCGTTATGGTATGGCTTGGGACCAGTACTGCCAGCGCGTCAAGTACATGATTTTCAAAAAGATATTCTGAGTTGCTTTTTGATTTCAATGTACAAAAAACTTGATCAAGCGTGTAAATTGAAGTTTATATGGAACCTCTATTTTCGCAACGTTTCCAGTTGTTAGTTAAGAAAGTAATGGTACCCTGTGCACCAGTGCAAATATTTCGAAGCAGTTCGAAAATCGTATTGATAATTTGATTTGGTGAATCTCAAAGTCGTGGAATCGAGAATGACGAATGAGCATAATTTGTAACATTGAATCGACGCGACATAAATCATAGTTGTAAGACAGATAATCTTAGAAGAAATTGTATCAGCTCATTCGTTTGCGACTTGATAGTAGATGTTAATACAGAGTTGACGTGAGCAATTTTTTTATGAATTGAAAATTCATATGATTTCTATAGAATTCTTACTTTTATAATCGAGTATATACATTATTTCGTACGTTTATGGCAATCAGTGTGATTTTTATGGGAATGAATGTGTCGAAAGTTTGTACTGATTATGATTTTTAAAATCTTGAGTTCATAAAAATGTAGAAACGTGGAATTAGTTTTGACACAAATGTACTTGTAAAGGGGTGTACGAAACTATTTTTTAAGTTGATTGTGCAAAATGCATTTGATAGTGCCGTTTACAGGGCAACTTGGAATAGAAATTGTAAATACAGAAATGTCTTTGTAAAAATTGTGTAATCATCAGATTTGTATTCTGATCAAATTTGGTATGACTTTGGATCGAATGTTCAAAACACTCTAAAAATTCTGTATTTGCTTTTCTTAATTTAATTCTTCCCCTTTTTTTTGGTTTCCAAAGACTTTTTGGAAATGTAATTGTTCAAAAAGGGTATACAATAATCGTAGTCTAGATATATACAAACTTATTTTTAATCAGACTTAAATTTTATACACAAAAAACGATATTGTAAAAACATGTGAAAGGAGACTTGATCGTGAAATATTAAATAAATAATTCTAAATCAGTCCAATGATATTCTGTTGTAATCTGTTAATCCAATTTTGTATAGTTTCATTAATAAGAAATGTGCAAGTTTTTATTTCAATTAATCAAATTCAACGAATGAAAACAATTACAAAGTGCCACCAGTGATAATTTACAACAAAACTGTCTAACCAGAGTAAAATATTTTTTAAATTAATCAACTAATTTTTGCAACTTTTGACGTATTCAAAGCAGATTCGTCATATTTGTGTTTTGAAGAAAAGTTGCAAAACTACAATTTTTGAATAAATTATGGAAGATGTTTCGCATTTTACAAGATTTTTACATCCTTACATTTCCGCAAAAAAAAAAGTATTGACAAATTGCATTTCTCGTGTAAATCGTTCAGGAAAATCCCATTATTTCGTCTACGAGGCGAGCGATCTTTTCGCTTTTGTCGTTGACGAAAGGTTTCAATTTTGCGAGGTCCATATTTTTTACAAGATCCAGGAGAGTTTCACAGGTGCAATGATACAAATGACCGTCTTCAAAAAGTTGTTCGGCCAGTTCCAGCTGGTGATTGTTCATCAGCGTCTCATTCGTTACGACGATCAAAGATTTCCCGGCTCCCAGAGCTTCCAAACAGCTCCCTGCGCCTGCATGGCTTATCACCAAGTCCGCGGATTCCATGTGATTTTTTATACTCGGACTCAAGTTGAAAAATTCGATGTGATTGAATCCGTTTCGAGGAGTGCAATTCGGGCTCAACGTACTTTTCCCTATTTGCAGCGTTAATTGATTGAACCCTTTTTTACCTAGTTCCTGTTAAAAAAAAAAGATTAGAGGAAAAATCAAGGTTTTTCAGGACAACCCGACAAAAAAATTCGGAAAATTGTAAAATTACAGACGTAACTTTTTTTTCGTAAATTGATAATTTAATGAGTGAAAAATGTTGATGACTTACTTCTAAAACATCGGGGGTCGTCACGGCATTTATTAGCTCGTCAAATTTCGTCGTTCCTACTGTTACGAATATTTTTTTCTTCGACATGTTGTTGTCAATTCTGTTCCGCAACTGCAATATCGAAACATGTTTTAGTTGGTAAAAAAGATTCCTTTGATTCTAATTTCAAAAAATTTCCATTTCTATAAAATATTGAAACTTGGAGTTTCTTCTGATTTGGGAAAATGTATTTTTATTAGGGAAATGGCTAATTAAGTTTTTCAAACTTGTTTTTTTAAAAGAACCAAGGAAAAGAAACTCGGTAAATCGGACGGTGCTGCCGTCTGAGTTGAACTTTCGGAACTTTTTAGCGTGGCGCTTGACTCCAGAAAAGGAATCTAACCTTTTCTGAAAAACCCAGCTCCGCCACAAGGTATGCTCTTGAACAAAATCCAATTGCATCTGCATATTAACAATAAAATCATGCAAAAAAGTCGTTCAGTTCCGTTTGTAAAATTTCGGCATATTTAGTGTTACGAATATTTGTAGTGTCGCGATTTCTTTATCTTTCCAACAAATTAACGTGCGAGTTCGCGAGTTCGTGCTGTCTGGATTCGCGCTCTGCTAAGTAAAGGATTTTTTATTTCCAGGACACAATGGGTCGTTATTCCAGGGAACCGGTGAATCCCATCAAGTCGTGCAAAGCGCGCGGCTCGAACCTCCGGGTGCACTTCAAGGTAATTCTTTGTTTATCTTTATCACGGTCGAACATAACCTCTAACTTCTCCGACAAGTTTTTCCGATTCGAAATATTTTACGACTTTGCACAGTTTTCGTTCTTTCTCTGTCTAAAATATCTTCGGAAACATCTGAATTCCGCTGAAAATCGAACCATTTCAAAGAAAATACTTCGATTTCAACATTCATAAAAAATAATTTTATCGATATTTTTTACTACGTATCGATCACATTCTCATTCAGTAACGTAATTATATTTCGGAAACGGCATATTGCGGTGAAAATAGGTTCGTTTATAATGAAATTAATGCAAATTTCGATCAATTTCAGAACACTCATGAGACGGCGCGAGCCATCAAAAATATGTCCCTAAGGAGGGCCCAGAAATACCTTAAAAACGTCATTGACATGAAGGAGTGCATTCCTTTCCGGAGATTTAACGGCGGTGTCGGGCGATGTGCGCAGGCCAAGCAATTTGGCACCACACAGGGTAAAACGAAAACTCAAGCATCATTTTTCATCCCCATGCCGTGAAGAGATTTGTAATTAAACTCAAATTTTCTTAGGTCGTTGGCCGAAAAAATCGGCGGAATTTTTACTTCAACTTTTAAGGAATGCGGAAAGCAACGCTGACCTCAAAGGGCTTGAGGTCGATAGATTATGCGTAGAGCATATACAAGTAAATCAAGCTCCGTGCTTGCGCCGCCGCACGTACAGAGCGCATGGTCGAATCAACCGTAAGTATTGAACTGCACATTGAAACGAGTACATTTATTGCGTGCAATTTTCATCTTGAAATCTAATTTTTTAGCTTACATGAGCTCGCCGTGTCACATTGAAGTCATCCTTACGGAAAAAGAGGATGTTGTTGCGAAAGCAACCGAAGAAGAGCCTTCAAAGAAGAAGCCAAGCAAGAAGAAGCTGGCTAGGCAGAAGGAAAAGATGATGCGGGAATAGTTTAACATCCGTTTTTTATTGTAAGGATCAAAGGTATCAGAAGCATGTACTTTGTACAAATAAAGATCATACTGTTCTCAACATGTTTTTGTTCTTATAAAATAGTGGAATATTGGGTAAAGTTGTGTTTAGAGTAATAAGGGAAGTTACGCTTATTCAGTAATTATTTTATTCGTTACATTTTGTTTGGTTGAGTATTCTAACAGTACGAATTTTCGTGCGATAAATTTTACATTTCGGTTTAACATTATCAAAAATAGAAACTTTGAATAACAATTTTAGACAACCGTTTCGGTTGTAAACAAAGTATAAAAATTGTTATGGCAAGTAGAAAGTTCAAGGATTTTGATTGATAGTTTTGTTTCGTTGATACTTGTGCTTTTTACAAGTCCTATTGTGTACTTTGGATTTTTGCCCTTGAAAATTAACAACATTGATAAATCATCTTATCAGCTATTTTGATTTCACTCAAAAACGTTATAAAAAACACTCGACTAAGACGTGTTTCGTGTATTAAAGATACAATGTCGCAATGGAAATTGAGCGATTTATTTATGCTATACAAAACTTTTATTAGGAATTAAGAAACTCGTCGAGAGCATTACATATTTTTCATAAAACCCAGGCAATACAGAAATTCCCAATAATAGCTTGATAAATAACAATTTTTGGCAAAACGGTATATTTTCCTTGACCAAAATGAAAAATTCCCAAGATTTAATTTTACAGTTTCAAAATACGTTTCGAACGTCGACAAGACAAAAACATGACATCTTTTCAGAAAAAATGGTCATCAAATTAAACAACATAATTCGTATTCTAAGGTAAGAATACTTTTCGTCGGAACTGAATTTCAATGGCTTGCGAAATGAACAAAATTGAAAGTTACAAGTACATTTACGATTCCCGTCGATCGTAACTTTTTCAATAAAAAATACACATTTATAATTTGCTACAAACTAGGCAGTAGCACGTGCAACGTGACGCCTTTGCAATAAGCTGAAAAGTTGTTTATTACAATGTTCTTCATGACTCTATTACTATACGCGATTTTAAGAATAATAACGTTGTGCCACTGTCAAGAAAGCGGCTTACGAGTTGTGTTTGGTAAAAATAAGCAGAGCAGACCTCCACCTGAAACAGAAAAAAGCGTTAAACGCACTGTTCGAAAGTTCATGTCATAAAGGATTACCAATGAGAAGAACAGCGATGATGAACGTTGGCGCTGGACAATAACTGTCCAGGAGGTGAGCTATAACGAGGTTCCCGACGATGCCGCCGAGACGCGCGGCCACCATCGAGACAGCGATGCCAGTGGCCCTGAGGTTCGTTGGAAAGACTTCCGTGATAAGGCAGTCGAGCGCCGCGTTACCGCAACTAATAACGCCACTGAACACGGCAGAAACTATCAAGTTGTGATTCTTTTGAGTCACGAAAAACAGCACCATGGAACACAGACCCGCCGAGAAGGTACTGAATACTGTAATTGAGAACACGTTTATAAATGTATTTAGGATTTTAAATCACGCTTGTTATGTTTCAGAAAAAAGTTACGAGAAAGCTCACCGAGGAAAAATTTGCGCCCGAAAAGATCCATGCCCAGGATGGCGACGATGTTAGCGGGTATGGCGGCGGCGACGGTGATAAGGGAATCTTCAAAAACCGAGGATGCAATCTTGTCGTTGCAATGTTCGCTTAGATTTTTCAGGCTCACGGCGAACTCGGTGACCTCGCAAATCGAGGCCGATCTGTTTCCATTGTACTGGGTGAACGTGTCGAAACGGTTGAAGAGTTCAGGGAACCACATCATGAGGCCGTAGTAACCTATGTGGAACGTAAGGTTGATGGTGATGGAGATCATGGTGAAGCGCAGAATCGGCGATACGAAAAGTTGTCTGCTATTGTCCATTATATCGCCGAGCATAACTTTGTACTTATTCTTTTTCTTGTCCCCCGGTTTCGGAGGTTCCAATACTTTGAAGTCGTCGAGGATTAGTTCCTTGACCTGAACATTGCAACGTCGGTTTTAGAATGTACAAATCGAATTATAAAACGTTCGTTCACCATGTAAAATTCGGGCGGATTTCCGGTATTTATCGCGTAGATACCGCGGAAAATGTCAAGGGCCTCGTCGTCGCGGCCGCGAGATAAAAGGAACTTTGGAGATTCGGGGAGCAGGAGCAGCAAACCCGCCACGATGAAGGAGGGAGCAGAGCAGATCAGCAGGAATATTTGCCATGACTGGTACGAGAACTTAGGGGTCTGCATGCCAATCTTGCTGGAGATGACCAACCACGCCAGCCCTGGAAAATATTTTTTTTCAATTACGCAATACTGATCGCCACAATTTTGTTCAAGATGGAGAAGAGCATTTTCGCGAGTACTCTACCAGCCACGAAAAGATTTCCCAGGGTCCAGAAAGCCGCCATGAACGACAGCATCGAACCTCGCTTCGATTTCGGCTGAAACTCCGCGAAGTACGACCATATGACGGGACCACTGCCGCCAAGACTGCGAAAACGGAAAACGGAAATTGGTTAGGACGTTGAACTTTTGCTGCTCTTCTGTGCTGGGTTATCGACTCACGCGACACCGTTGAGAAACCGGAAGAACAGGAAGACTTCGTAGGACTGGCTGAAGCTGGAGGCAACGATGCAAAGGGCGTTCATCGTCGAAATGGCTATGAGAACTTTTCGACGACCCAGGGCATCCGCGACGGAGCCCCAGACGTACGCGCCGACCATCATGCCGATGAAGATGATGGAATTGAGCCATCCCTTGTTTTGGGTGCTGAGGTGAAGGTCACATTGTGCGCTGGGCAGGATGAAGGACATGGAAATTACATCCATTTCCTCGCTCGTACTGACGAGCCCGCATACTGCCAGCAGGAAGTAGTGGAACTTGCCATACCCTGGGGAAGAAATTTCGGTTTATTCCGTGCTTTTTTGAGAAGGTTAATTAATTTTTTTGTTTACCAGTTAGTTCGATGGCTCTCTCGAAGTCGGCTTTGACGAAGGTTCCTTGCTCGGGATCGAGAATTTTTCCTTGCGATCCGATGCCTGGAAATCGCACGAGATGTATTTTTTAGTAAAAGGAGAATGCAATTAAATTTTATGTACTTACGGGCAAGTTCTACTTGATCCTTTGAGCCGCAACCGTTTTGGCGATCGTCTTTTACATCACCCTCTGTAATTTTTGAAACAACGTTTTTAGGGGATGGAAAATTTAGACGTATAATTGAAGGGCTGAAAAAGTAAATCGGCGAATCGACAGGGTTTTCCAGAAACAAAAAAAAATCGTAGTTTTTGTAATTTCGCGTAGATTTGGAAAAACTCGAAATATTTTCATTTTTTGCAAGAAGCAAAAAGCGTATTTGCACAGACAAAACTTACTATGATTTTGTTTTGAATCGGATTCACCTTCTACCATCCTACGATGTCGGTCCAGTTGAATAAATTTGACTTTTGTGAGGAGTCAGAGAAGAATTCTCTTCAGCCGTTTTTCCCGCTCGAAAAAGGACCTTTCTTGGATGTCTTCCTGCCGAAACTCGGGACTTCCTGCTGATTCCGCGCTGCTCTGCTGCTCGGTGGCGGGTTTAAATTCTGCACTCACTCGCGAGCTGAAACGCAAAACACGGCCTTATTTTCCGAGAAATTAATCTCCATCGTTCTTTCGATTCACACTTCATTAAGCCCCAGCGCTTCTCTAATAAAACGTATAAATAGATGATAATAGATAATAAGTTCTAATAGGAAGTTAAATAAGTAGACAAGTAGTCATGTTCTACAATGTTGACAATGAAGCACGGCTCTTTAAAGATTGCCGGGTATTCAAGGTTCGCGTCCATTCTATTCCTTAATAAACCTAGCCACTAAAACATCATTTGGAAACGCCAACTTGCCATTTCGCCCAAGAATTCTTCGGCGAAATGTGAATTGAAGTATCGCACTTTGCAAAGTGCGATACTTCAATTTCACGGACGCCGAGCAATTTTTCATGTGATTTAACGACGTGAGAACGTACGATGCGTTTAATTGTTGCGCCGGTTTCCCACAATTTTATTATACGCGATCATCCCGCGTGACGAGACGAACACGAGGTTTTAATTGTCACTGCTAACGAATCGTTACGCGAAATCAGAAGCCTTGGCAGGGGCATCGTCACGGATGAAAGGCTCATCCGCGCCGACCGATACGCGTTTTTAATCGACTTTTTCTCTCCCGTTGCGCAATAAAAATGTCAGTTAATCCGTCGGAGTCGAGGAATCGGAAAAATCGGGTTTCGAAGTGGAGAAAAAAAATGTCGACCGTGACAGGACTCGAACCTGCAATCTTCGGATCCGAAGTCCGACGCCTTATCCGTTAGGCCACACGGTCACTCGAGGGTAGCTTTCGCATGTCGAGTTTTGTATCGAGGCGTGGAACCACCCTTATCGATTTTCTTTCCCGTGACCCCTTTTTAGTCGGGATCACAACCTGCCACGCGCACGCGGCTTTTACCGTTCATCAGTAGCGATAAAACACGCGTTATCAATTGCCGATGAAAAGATTGATTCGATCCGTTTCCCGGGAAACTGTTTTTTCGAATTCCTTTTCTTGATTATCTTGTATTTATGCCCGAGTTTTTTTGTTACTTTTCCAGGCCTTGGAACGGTCCTAAAACATGATCGAAACCTCGCGACGAAAGGTTTATGACGCCGGTCATAAATCGCGCCCCGTGGGAAAGACCGAGTCGATGTAGCGCAAACGTTTTTACACTGCTTTACAAGATGCATCGCTGCCTTTGAATTGACAAGGAATTGTGTCCGGAATGCCTTTGTTCGCAAGGAAATTATTTAGTTTTCGATGTTTCGAATATGGAGTTTCTGTTTCGCGACGTTGAATATCGGGCAGTCTGAATAAAATTATGGTAAGCGCGTCGTTATGCAACTTTATATAATCGAGTGAGGCTTATTTACTTCCGTAGTTTATCACATTTAAGCGAATTACAAATATAATGCTCGGAGCGCGTGACGTGCTTCGTTTCGGTTTAATTGAATCATCACGCGACGATGATTTTATTGAATGATTTTAACTACCAAAACATTGTTTCAAAGAATTAGTTGAATCTCTGGATGCAAGGGCAAATAAGTCTTGATCGATTTAAAAAAAATACTGAGTCCCAGAGAATAACGAGACGACACTTTTTTCTGTTCACCATTTTTTTGTCTGCGTTGAATTGTTAATGATAATAATTGAAAACCTTCCATTTTTTCGGAGCAACAATTTATAGATTTTGAAAATAAAATTGCCATAATTTAGAAATATGAATTTGATAATAATATTATACCGAAAAATAGTTAAAAAGTTGATAATTTATTTTCAATTGTAAATTCTTTTAACTTTCCG
>JABFQM010000881.1:0-27248 GCA_022816865.1 Zelostemma sp. ZL-2020
AAGTTGGGTTTGTCCCACGAGACCGATTGCAATTGGAGGCTCCGAGACCCAAAAGAGTCGAACCGGATATTTTTTCTTTCGGTTCTTACACGCTACGTTTTGCCGGTCCGAGTTTTACAGGGAAAATTGGAAACGGCGACTTTTACGTTGATGGTCCTCAAGCCGAGTTTTACGTTCAAAGTTTTTGGCCGGCTTTTACATTCAAATAGAAATATACGGGTTCTACAAATGTATTTCTGCCCTGCCGGCTTTTGTATTCAGCCGCTCACTTATGATATGTATTTTGCTATAAAAGTAATATATTTTGCGCATTTTTTTGTCCAGATAGCGAAGAAGAAGCAAATGAAACTTTGAAAAACAAGCGGCATGCTGGCCTTCCCTTACGAGTTCTGCAATCTGGGACTGACACGGAAGAGGAAGAAAAAAAATTGTACAATCGCGAAGAGAATGTAATTTCATAAAATTGTAACAGCGCGATTTTTGAATCACGCTATTGTAAAGATAAACTTATCGATGTCATTACGCAATTTCAGGAAAAAACGGTGGAGGAAATCGACAAGAAGTACGACTCTTTAACTTCAGCGGCGCTTGAAAATGTTCGAAAGCGAATCGCCTCGCGACAAAAGGTTGCAAGCGGTCTCACGATAAAAAAGGAGAGATTAAGTTCGGACGGACAGGAAAACATGCTGCCTCCTACGCGAAGTAATAACGATTCTGGATCAGCTGCTTCAATCGTTGAATTCCAGAAAACAACAGCCGAAATCTCACCCAATATTGTTACAGAAAAGGTAATAGAAACGATTCACATGAATCAAAATGTATGAATAATTATAAATAATTATTTTTTAATTTCTCAAGGTAACGGCCGATGGGGTCACCAGCAATGTCGGGTTGAAAGATGCAATAAAATGCTCTCAAGTTAAATTGGGAAATGGAACCTCGAATCCCTCCCTTGTAAGGCTTAAATACGCATTACAAACTTGTCTTCGTGGCAATTTATACAACTTTTTTGTACTTACAGGATTTGCACGTATGGAAAAATAAAGCGCTTAAATTAGAGCAACAGTTGCGACAGTTGGACGAAGAATGGAAAACTTCCAAAGATCTGGCCATAAAAAGGAAATCCGAATTAAAAGAGTACCAAAAAGTTGCTGCAGAAAAATTAGACCGAAAAATGTTGCTAATAGAGGAACTTAGAACACAAATAAAAGAAAGAGACACTATGATTGATGAGCTCAACAAGGAAAATGAAAGCTACGCCCAAACCATTCAAGAATCCAGTGAGTACTACAATACGTTTTATCTGCTTACGATCTTAGTCTATATGTTACATAATTTATCCCCTTTTTTTACAGACAATCCTCACCGAATTCCAACTGCGGAATCTACAAAAACCTTACAAATCAGAAAAGGAAGCGTCGCTGCAGTTGGTTACATCGACGAAAACGACCATGCCCTGAAAGCACGCTTGCAGGCAATTTCGATGCAACCGCGTGCGCCCTCACGCGTTTGCGCAATTATTGATGTCACCTGTGTCCGCAACTTCATGCAATTTTTGCGCAAACGGGTTTAACAAAGTTTGATCAATTTTCTTTCAATTTTTGATCAAACTGTTTGATATATCAGTGGATTTGTTAATAAATATTTCCATTCAATGAAAAATCATCATTTTAAAATCTTTTCTTTGCATATATCATTGACAAATAAATTTTTTCACATGCACCCTAGCAGCAGGCGCATTCAAACAGCAAGCAAATACTATGCAAGTATGTGAAGACTCAGGTGTTTGCATGAAATTTCATCGAAATATAATTAGTCCCTTGGTTTGGCCAACATCAAAACGCCCCGAAACGTGCAAACGATATTTCGGAAAGTATTCCGGAATTTCGGAGGAGACAAACTTCAAAACGCTCCGAAATCCCCCTAAATATCGGAGCATTTTGATGTTGAAAGTCCCGAAATATCAGAGCGTTTTGATGTAGGAAGTTCCGGAGCATCGGACTTAATTGTACCATTAATCGGAATTAATAGTACAATATGCAATGTAATGCAACATTCATTGACTTTTATCGATCGGGTTACATTATTAATAATTTAAAAATAAGTTTATTGTGTAACAATTGAAAATTATCGACACTGAAATTTCAAAATCGTTGCACATCGCGAGTGTGATAATTATTTTCGAACGATCTAATTGTTTATACAGATCAATTGTTTGAACGAATTGATTTTTAAACAAATTGATCGTTTAAGCAACTACATCGTTCGAAAATAATTATCACACTTGCGATTTGCAACGATTTTGAAATTTCAGTGTCAATAATTTTCAATTGTTTAAACAATAAACTTATTCACAAATTATTAATAATATATCCCTATCGATAAAAATATCTTGAAAATTGCTTTTCTTGAATTTCCAAATTTTTGAATTTGTTTAAACAAATTGATTGTTTAAACAATTTCATCGTTCGAAAATTATTATTACTTTCGCGATGAGCAACGATTTTGAAATTTCAGTGTCAATAATTTTCAATTGTTTAAACAATAAACTTATTTTAAAATTATTAATAATGTATCTCGATCGATAACAATATCTTGAAAATTGCGTTTTTTGAATTTTCAAATTTTCGAATTTGTTTAAACAAATTGATTGTTCAAACAATTTTATCGTTCGAAAATAATTATCACATTCGCGATGTGCAACGATTTTGAAATTTCAGTGTCAATAATTTTCAATTGTTCAAACAATAAACTTATTTCAAAATTATTAATAATGTAACCCGATCGATAAAAGTCAATTAATGTTGCATTACATTGCATATTGTACCATCCATTCCGATGAATGGTACAATTAAGTCCGATGCTCCGGGACTTTCTACATCAAAACGCTCTGATATTTCGGGACTTTCAATATCAAAACGTTCCGAACTCGTAACGAGGGGTTGTTTTTGCCTAATTTCGAACATAATTGAGTTTATAAAGACAGTTACAGTTATCATGTGCTACATTTTACCGAACGGTATATGACAAACGCATTATTTAATACGTTTATAAAATAATAGTTCGTTAATAATATGAGACAAGATCGAAAGACATCATTTTTTGTCAAAAAATAATGACAACTGACTTTGCCTTTGATTCAAGTCTTATTGGCAAGCTATATACCAATATTCATGTACCCCCTTAGATACGAGGGTAAGTCGTTGGACTTCTAAGGGATAGATCGCTGGTTCGAGTCTCGACGCCACCATTTTTTTTTTCGTTTATTTTCGTTTTTTATTTTTATGGTATAACAGTTGGTTACAGTGATGATAATGATTAATATTATAATTATAACAATATTGTAAGTACAATAATTCGCAATTAAAAAATATTCAACCCGATTGCGCAAAGTTTGCATGTTACCGCGGACACAGGTGCGATCAATTTTCGTGCAATTATTGAGCAAACGGTATTCACATAATTTGATCAATTTTTACGGCAACTGTGCTTTCAGGGTAGCTTATCAATCGCACTTTTGATTAAAACTCTATTTTTGAAAGCCGCGTAACGAGTGGAAATTTTGAGCGGAGTTATAGTTGAATTACGCAATTTGGAATTTTCCACTCTCGTTGCAAAACTAAAAGACGAGAACATTTTTTCACGAATGTGTAAAAATGTTCAATCTGAACACAGCTTTAAAAAAAACATCACCTACTTGGTGTCAAAACCATCAACTGTTTTCATTTGTGGTTTACACCTGACACTTTTGCAAACAATTCCAAATTGAAAAGTATCTGTATTTATTTGACACAAAAGTCGAATAAAGATGTCGAAAACGCGCGTAAAACCGAAAACGTAAGTCTTTGCTGAGATTACTGAAATTCTTAGATCAATCTCATTAAACAAAGATTTTAAATTTATAGACAAAAATTGATTGATTCGTTCCACCATTACGAAATTTGTTGTTCGAAAGACGATTACGATCCGTTGATGAAGCATAATTATCGCGAGCCGTTTTTCAAATCATCCTTAACGTCTATACAATCAGTGATAGATTGTCCAAAGGTCAAGTTGAGACTGCAGTCCGAAGATTATAAGACACCCAAGAAAAAACTGGCTGAAATTACAAATGAGTACCAGCAAATCAATTTCGCTAGTGGTTCTGGCAACCCGCGAAACGGGATTTTTCAATCGCTAGAAGAACAAGTCGATTCAGTGCGGAATTTTGTGGCCCTTGAACAGCAGAAAATTTATAATGAAAAGACTGAAAAAAACGTGGTTCTTGCGGAAAGAAGGAGTAAAAGACTTGATGTGATGCTGAAAAGTGATTTGTTTTTCGTGCATGCATTATTTTTACTGATAAACTGAATGTTTTTTTTATTTGCAGCGGAAGTCAAAAAAGCAGCGGTCAAAAACGAAAAATTAAATTTTCCCAAATGGTACCAAGAACTTTCTTACTCCCAGGTACATTTATTGGAACAAAGCCGACTTTGAGAAAAAATATCCTCATTTTTTACGAATAAAAACCTAGTTATCTCACATTATGAACTTGGAAAACGCAATGCGCGAAGATTACGGAGAAAAAGTGTCCCGAAGAACTCGAAAATCGCTGACAAATATCGGAATCATTTCTCCCCTGTTTCACATTTCTCCTCAAGAGATTTCGAGACTGGGTCGAAAAGTTGAATTGCAAGTGGTGGATTTTCTGCGGGAAATTTACAAAGTCGTTACGGGAAATTATTTCGAAGACGAAGAATATAGTTCGTAGAACTGATGTAACGAGAATAAGTTACACTTTTTTTTAAATTCTCGATTCGATTTTTTCCAGAGCCCCATTATAATTGTAACGAGAGATTAATACTGTCGGCCATTTCTCATTTGACATTGCCAGAAATTCTATTGGAACTGCATAAAAGATTGCCGCCGATTCGGACCCCGAAATTTCCCAAAAAACGTAATAATGAATAATTCTCATCAAAACACCGAGTGATTGCATTTTTCGTGGTATTTTCTAGCCATTCCACTTCCAACTTTACGCAAAAAGATTATCGTGAATTCTCCGTACAAAGATGTATTACCCGAACCTTTTGATTGGAGAACGTATGTAATGACATTGCATAAATGGGAAGAACAATGCAGGAAAACGCCGATTCCACAAAACATTATTCCTCCCTCAAAAAACCAAGCAGAATTCAAAAAGTGCATGGACTTTCGCAAGAAAGAGCAATCGAAAAAAGAGCAATCAAAATTGCAGAATTTGGGTGAAATAGAAGAGATTAAAAAGAGCGACGACGTTATCAAAAATGGCGCGGTAGCCAAATTATTGGAAGAGCCGTCGGAAAATTACGCTTTTGAAATGGGTCGTGGCGATGACGCAAATTTAAAAAGTGCTAGAGAGAACGAGCCGGAATTCACGCGACTTGATGGTATCTTAATATTTTCTTACAACTTGTAGGAATTTCATTGTAAATGATGTTTTTTTTGCCATCGAGGACCACAAAATCGTGGTGACGAGGAAAATTTCACGCAGCTGCAAGATAACGCGGCGAAATACGCTGGCGGAAAGGAAAATTTGTCGAGAAATTGGCAGGAATGGTCGAATAAAGAAGACCTCGAGTATTCCGTTCTGGAAACTGAAGCTGATCGACTGCTGAAAAGCGTACGAGAAACGATGAAACTTGTGAATCCCGAGCCGCAATGCGACGGATGCTGTCCTTGTAGAGAGATGCAAAAAGCCAAATCTCAGAAACAGGATGAAGTGGCCCACGTGGTTGTCGAGTCGGTGGTCGAAGATGAAGAAAAAAAGTTGGTTCTTCTTTTGAGTCGTGGAACAATAAAAATGTTCCTAAAGTTTTTTTTTTCATAATGCCGATCAAATTTACAAACACAGACACGTCGTGGGTTCGATCGCGATACATTCTCCAGCAAATTCGATTTCATCAAAAGATTCGATTGCGCTCCAAATAGAAGTGCCGAAAAAAACTCAAGTCATGAAGAACAGGATGATAGACGGCGTTGTTATCGACGACGGGAAAAGTATTTATCGCACTTCCGGAGTAGCAGAAGATGAAATCGACGTTACGCAAGAAAATGGGGACGAAACGGGAGTTTCTTTTAAAAGAAAAATCAGAAACGTCGGCCCTTGCGACTGCGATATTAACGCGCTTTTTAGGGGAGAGAATTTGGAAAAACGGAGAATCAAGAATGATTCCGTGCCGAAAAAAGAGGGAAGATGTATTGGTCAAACGTACAGGCCTCTCGCAGGAACCGTGTACTCTTGCAAAAAGTATCTCATTGACGAGTGTTGTTGGCGAAATCCATTCGTCGATAAAATCGGTACAGAATATTTGTTCGACAATTCCAAATTCGACGCTGGAAAAAACATCGATTATTTTGAAAATACAGCTTGGAATCGAGACAATAAATCTAGCATCGACGATGAAAGCGACAACAATTACGAAATTCAAAGCCAGCGGGAAACATACGGCTTTACACTGAAAGAAAAATCGAAATCGGTAATTAAAATGTAGTAAATAGATCGATTTTTGTACATTCGTCAACAATTCCCCGTTTTTCAGCCCGATGATCCATGCTTGGAATCTTCATTCGATGAAAACGCACTCGATCTCGAGCTGAAAACAATAAAATCCGAGATACTCGATAAAACTTTCACGTACCTCGTCGAACCGAAACGTCCGATGAAAATGGTCCCGGTTCGTCCCGGAGGAAATCCGTGTCTCTGTCGAAAAAAGCGCAACGAAACAAAAAAATTGCTGTACAATATTGGTGGGCTGCATATTCTGGACGGCAAGAAAAGAAAGATTGATAAAAACAACGTTACTCAAGTGATCGAGGGAGTGATTTATGCTACACCGATTCCCAGTCCATACAGAAGTGAAGAGTACATTCCCGAATACGAGCTGGAAGACTCTCCGTATTTTGGCTGCGCTCAAGACGATGAAAATCCCGAAGTAGAGCCCATGACGGACAATGAATTGATGAGGTATTTCTTGCACCATGCCCCGGGAGTCAGGAAACTCGAAGCGAGAAAGCCGGTTTGCGAATGCACGAACAAGAGGAAAAATGTGAGAAGAGACGAAGCCGAAAAGAGATGGCAAGATCGTCAAAATTGCCTGAAAACATTTAATAAGTGTCCAATTATGGGCATTGCTGGAGTTTCCAGGTACGAAAAATACACGAGAAATAAGGCAAATGTCCCAATTATGGTCAGGGTACGCACATTTCTTTAAATTCAAGAAAAGCGTAATGATTAATGTTGCCGGGATGCAATTTTTTACGTTCTAAATTTGGGGATGATATGTGATGATAAGTGTAAATTCAGGGTGTCTATTAAAGGTTCATTAACTCATACCACGATTTATGTATAATATTTCAAAAACAATGAGAAATATAACGTCGATAATGACAATTTTTCATTACCTCAATGTTCAAGCTATGCTGCAGTGACAACATTTCTATATAAAACCTGAGTTCTCAATTAATTATCGCATGTTCCTTATATGACCCATAATTGGGACGTTTACCTTAATATTCCTTATCATCTGTCATCCGAAAACAATATTTGACAGACCAATGCAGGAAGAAACAAGATTCGTAGTTTCCGGGGTGAGCTTAGTTCCGCGTCCTGGAAACGAGCCAGGCCAAGAAACGAGGTACTGCGTGACGGGTGTCGCGAAAACTTACGTTATGGGAGAAGCGAAGAATTTAATTTCTGAAGTGATCATGCATACGCCGTACGAGACACCCGAACAAAGCTGCTCGAGTAGCTCGACTTGCACTTGTCTTAATCAACATAAATGTCGACCGTCGATGAATCTTTCAACTTGCGAAATTAGAGGAGGAGCGATCGATTTGGACTCCAGGAACGCTTCCCACGATGAAAAGCCTGGGGAGCCCGTTAAGCGTCCCCGAATTCAGGGCACCAAAAAAATTGGTAGCGATCGCGATCGCACCAAAAGGGCAACTGTAAATTTTCCAGGGACGGCTATGAAAACAGACGCAGCAAAGTTGAATAAGAAAAAAAGCTTCGGAAAAAAGTCCACGAGTAGCGAAAACCGAAATGTTTTTGATGCAAAGTCTAGAAAGCAAGAAATTCTGGATGAAGCGGGAGAAGAAACTCAAGATTTGAGAAAAATAGTTAAGGTGTGTTGGAAGTTGAAACTCGCAGAATAAATTCTAAAAATGATCGCTTTACAGGAAGAATTGAATAAATTGGCTCGCGAGGGCTTTGTTTTCGCGAAACTGCCAGAGAGTTGCAACGTACCGCAATTACAATTTTGGATAATGCACAGGGAAGGAGCGAATATTTCCAAAGTGGAGAAAAGTAGGATGAAATTATATTGAAAATCGATGCGACAATGAGCAAAAACTTTTTTCAGGGGCATTGATGGAATCCACTATTGATTTGTGGGATAAACTAGACTCTAAACCCTACAGCGTTGAAGCACCAATATTGCCTATAAAAAAAAGTGATGAAAAGAGATTAACCTACGAGAAAGCCAACGAAACGGAACGCAAAGTGCTCGAAATCGTTTTTAATTCGATTCTCGAGGTTTTTAAATTCGAAAATTTAAAATTCCTTTTTTCGTTTCAGATTACTTCTATAAAAAATGTGTACTTTAGTAACCTCCGCCAAGAACGTGTAGACAGAGCCAGATATTTTTGGAACACGATGAAATTTGAAAAATTTCCCCACGAGTGGTTCAAGCAAGCATTTTTCGCTTACATGCCGGCAAAAGAAAGCGATGGATTTGTGTTGAAACCGTGGTACAACACCTCGGTTTTGAAATTATAAACAAGTTTCTTACAACGGAAATTGGTTTTCTGAAATGTCTTCTCTTTTCGCGAACTAACACTTTGATGGAAAGACTTTATGTTTCTTAATTCAAAGGAGCAAAAGTTTATGCCTGCAGATGAAAAATGTGATAAGAGGACGAAGTACAATTTACAACTAAGTTTTTATGATTTTATTTTAATTCAGCCTTTTCGATTGAACAAGTAAAATTTAATCAATCCTTGAAATTGATAAAATTGATGAAAAAAAATGTAAGAAAGATGTTTTGGTCTTTTTTTATTTAAAATTTAAAATGTGAATGCATTCATTGAAAAATTCGATTTTTCATTATTACATAGTAGGAAACGTCCTGCTTATACTAATAGATATGAAGAGGTAGTTAATAAAAGAAGTGGATTTTTCTCACAACATGATTGGCATTTTATTGAATACGCCATGTGTGTACGCGTGTGTGTCAATATTTTTACATTTAAACAGGATTTTTTTGCACATATACACTTGCACACTCGCGCACGCACGTAAATCTCCAAGGCAAATATAATAATCTTACAAACAAAGTAGACCGACTATGTCTTTATATGTATATCTGTTATGTATATATGTATAGAACGCACAGCGTAATTCATACGTTTTCTCGCCTTTCTTACAAATATTTGGTTTTAATGCCAAGAGATCTCTCTTTGTCGCTCGTTATTCTTCAATTTCTCAATCACTCACCACGACTTTCTTAAATTTATAATCACTCTCTGCTTACACGACCCTTCAGAAATGTATGAACATAACTGAACAGAAATTTGCATACATTGAATTTTTTTGTATTTTATATATGTATCTTTTGTGTTTTCATTCATGTATATTATAATGTATATATATTGACTGGATTGGTGCTGCTATATCATAGAAAAAAGTTCCATCGATCTGATAATTTTTCATTAACAGAAACTATCTTTTACAGAAAATAATTTTTAATGGCACTTTTTTCTACAGAATCAAACGGCACTACTTCGCGTCATCGTATAGGATATTTGTTTCTCCAAACATTGTAGTTCTTACGTGACAGTGTCTTTTATATTACATATTTTTATGTATATATTATTATACATTACAATTAATTATTTTTACGTGTAACTATTTGTTGCATACTACTCATACAAAGTACATCGAAATTCCGTCGACCGCAAATACAATTTTTGGTATAATATCGATCGAATCCATCGTCGAAACAATCGTTATAATTTAATTTTATAAAAATACATTTTGAGTTTATAAAAATATACATTTCCGAGTGACTAACGTTAGTTTTTACAATCTTTTCGGCAAAGTAAAGGAAAAATACATTTATTTCTGTATAGATTTTTTAACAATAATTAATTCTTTGTAATTAATATATTTTTGCGGTCAATACATTGCGATGCACCACGTACTATGCAATATATATACATCTGTACTCTACATGTACACATATACACGCACATGCAGTTTTGTACACGACATTTAGGTTTTTTAATGCTACGTCGCGTTTAGACTATTTTTCATGGTCACTGAAATAACTTGTCGATATATTTTTCTCCATAAAAAATTAATTATATATTTAGTTCCGTAGAGAATTATTGCGAAATCACAAACAACATCAAATGAGGAGTTCACGTTATTGTTCAATCAATATAAATGTATATTTTCAATATGACAATCGAGTGTTTAGAAAAGTTATTTCAGTGTTTTATGGTCACTCGCGACGTCATCGTTGTCAGCACAGTTACCACAATTTGCGCAGACTAATTGTAAGACTCTAAAGCTTACACACACGGGTGATTTTCGTTCGCAAAATTTGTTTAGCTTCAGAGGTAGAGAGACGAGTACTGGAAGTAGTGATTTTATCGGTCGAGGGCATCTATTAGAGACGTGTAAAATTTGTATATTGGTCCAGAGATAGAGAGGTTTCCCTCGAGCTGGTGACTCGATCGTACTGAGCCTTTTATCAATTGGTCTCTTCATAAGTACGCGATAAAGCCAATGGATAGTTGGTCATAAATCTCGAAATAATTATTGAAAATCATGTTTTAATTTTCTCAATTTAAGGTATATTTTTAGACTGTGGTATTTTATAAAGTTATAAAAATAAAACGTTTGTGACTTTAAGGTTTACGGTTTATAATGTTTTGCGTTTATCTATCGACTTTCGTGGATCAATTCAGTACTCATGAATCCCCCGTTTCGTCGAACTTTATTGTTTATTGCGTAACTCAATGTTATTTTGGTCACCGTGAATTTTTCTCGTAGACTGCAGCATCGTTATTATAATTAAGATTCTTGGAGCTAGTAAAATTGAATTAATTTGAAATTGATTGTTTAATCAAGAATTTTTTCACCTTTGAATTTATGTATTCGTTTTGTAAATGCCTTAGGGAAAAATATAAATAAAGATAAGGAATACGAAGTTTCATATAATTTGATGTTTCCAATTCTCAAAAATTCAAGCAATTTTATTTCCGAATTTAAAGAGACTCATTTATACGACAAGCGATTTTTTCTACCCTGTGTTATTTGTGTTATTTGTCCCCTTCGATTTACTAAGTGGTTGTTTCTCTCCACAAATCAGAATTTATAATTTAAAAAATGCAACCTGCAGTCCTCTAGCACCAATATTTTCATGTTGTTTTTATTGTTCGAGTAACAACTTCAGGTATGAAAAATCGATATGCAAAAGTGATAACGAAATTGATGGCATGTTTGTCAATTTGATAGATTTCGACGTGATAATTTCCCTCCTGTTTCGCGAGGTGCCAGTGCCAAAATACTGCTACGTAAACAGTAATTCCAGAATCGATTACTACTTACGTTTTCATCACTACGAACGCTTACAAACTTTTAACAGATTTTGGATCCGTTGGTAAGCTGTCAAATGTAACTTTCGAGTTATTCCTTGAATTTAGCACTGGCACGAAAAATACGTTTTTGTTGTAATTTATGTTAGTTGATATTAGCCGTAGTCAGTGTTCGAACACCGTTACTAGAGTAACCTCCCAGTGTGATACTTGGATTTTAGAACCGCGACACAACTACCTAAACACCAAAACACCAAAGTGTATTTTACGCAATCAATCCCTGCAGTCAGTCTGAATCTAATTGACAATGTGCGAAAGTTCACTCTTACTATCAACGAGCAGAGGAAAAGAAAATGCATATTTTGTAAATGATACAAGATATTACAGTCCAAGTACTTCGGCTCATATTTACGAGAATTTTTTTTAGAACGTGGATTAAAAATAAGATGTAGAAATATGTTTCTTTTCTTTTCTCCGCTCATGAAACTAAATTTCCTCTTTTCATCGTTTTTCTTTTCTGCGAATGTTTCTTCAGAACAGCATTTATTGCATAAAAAACGTTGGTTTTCGGCATAAAAACATTAATTCATGAAAAAAAGTGTAAAACTTATTCTACTACATGTTGAATTATGAATTCGTAGTCGCTTTACTGGATGTTTTGTTTTCAACTATTCATCAATGTTGTAGTTCAACGCTAGCGCGATTTTAATTATGCCTTGAATCTGATTCAAATCAGACTCTTTTGAAAGAAAAGTATGTCGTAGGCCAGTTTTGAAATGTTGCTGCTGGAGCTTACTTCAAAACCTGTTTCTGAAGGCGATTACTTTTGACATTCGTCTGCTTTTGAATCCGCGGTATACAAGAACTTTTGTTCAATTCATAATAATCTACTTCTAGAGTGCAAGGAGGCAGTAGCGCGATGTTTGTATTGTTTTAACTGTATTAACTCTTACTACACGTGACACATTCTCCGACATTTAGGAGTGTGCTTCGAAAACGGAGCGAAATCTCAGATGCCCTTGAAAATGTTTTCGCAAAAAAAGAATCGATTTTTCCCAAGATTATCACTGAAATAACCAAATCGTGAGCATATTAATTAAAGATCCAAGACTTAATTTTCGGAAATGTTTGAAACTGCAATTATTGTTACAACCATCGAAAAGATTTTTGCGGTTTTAGTAATTTAAAAAAGTACTTTCTTTCCTGCAAAATTTTCAAATGCATCCCCCCCCCCCCCCAAGTGATTATTTGGCGAGGTTCAAAAACGGCAATCTCGCAGGAACGCAATTACCATAGTATTTCTTCAAAGCAACTCATACCACCATCGAAGAATGTCTTTTTACTTATTAGTATCACAAGATAAACTGTTTTTGTACGAGAGGCTGTCTTAAGTTGAACTGATTTTTGTACCACTTGACAAGCGCGTCCGTGTTAGTACTCCCAAACCATTATAAAATGTAAGACATTTCAATAAAATAAAACTCGAAATAATTTCTTACCTTCAACTGTATAAAACTTGCAATTCACTTTATTCCATGAGCCAGAATTGCAGATGATTTCTACACATCTTGGCAACAACAATTTTCACTTCAAAGAACTCCAGTGAGGCTTCAATAAATATTGATTACCGATAACGAGAACTGCTCAAATCAATCTCAACATAAGTCAGCTTCTCCAAATTACTCTAAAACAATCCTAGCATTACCAAAGTGTCATTTGTTTGTATTTGAACCTTCGTTTCATTATGCTAAGTTCGTCCAAAACTACACTAGTAAGCTGACAACTAACTCGGAACATTTTGTCCACTCGACTCCTAAAGTGCTCGAAATGAGTACCTAGTACGAAAGTACTTCAGGTATCTTCTATGTCTTGGTAAAACATCATGTTTGTATCTGTTTTATGTTTTGTTCGACATTGTCCTAAGTCGCGTTAACGCGTGTGCGTTTGATTTCCATTGTCTTGTTACATTACAAAAAATCATTTTTCCTTGTATGTTTTGCTCAAGAGATCAGTGGCAACCTCAATATCGTGGCAGGCTCTTCCCCTGCACAATTGTTTGAACCGGAAAAAAACCATACGATTTGTATTCGTTTTTATGTAGAATAATTGTTTGTTTATTTGCGATATTAATACTAATTTTCTACAATTATGTCGTTCGATTAAAAGCAATTGCATATAGCGACAGCATCCTTACGCGGCTGTCTACAACATTAACACTTATTTCTAAGTTTACGATCAGTCTAAGCACTTGCAATCTCAACAACGAAGCGAATCTTGCAAATCACACGTTCGTCTCTTTCCTTCCTGTTTCTCATTCTCTCTCCTCCTCGAAACGTCGAGGGATTTTTCGTCGTCAGGATTCTCAAGTGCTCTCGAAGCGAAAGCATTGACGCTCTGTTAGTTCCGTTCTGAATAAATCATAGATTTCGACGCTCAAACATAAACAATAAATAATACAAAACCACCTCGATCACAATCATTCTTATCAATCTTTTTCATATGAAAAATTTTGATCAACAAAATTTACAATGTTCTTTGCATTTCGCAAGCTTGTTTATCGCCGCAACGGTTGGTATTCAATCGATTCCGCTTTTCGTTCTGTCATTGTTTTTGTAACTAACAAAATTATGGATAAACTTTGTTCCATATTTTTTAGAGAAAGAAACGCTGATGTGCAAACACTCTTAAATACTTATCATTGTATATTACAGGCTTTGAAAATAATTCTTCATTTGTTTTAAACAAATTCGTTTATTAGTAGAATAAATTAAAGTTGCCAACAATAATAGTGATTAACAATAATTCATTTTCCAACTTTTTATTCAAATGACAAGAATTCGAATACAAAAAAATACAAATAGCATTAACAATTGCATTAACAATTTTAATTTGGCAGATATGTAATGTCAATTTTTCGAAGCAATGTAACCGCAATGTCGAAAACTTGGACTAAGTATTTAAGAGTTTTGGTTTACACACAACACAACAGATTTTTCAACAAGCAACAAAAATTTCCCCCATTTCATGCTCAGTCCAAACGAAGTACACTACACAGCGTAACAAGTGCTGGAAAAAGCCTATTTTTCATTTCTTTTCAATATATTTGAGTGTCTCCAACACAAGCTGCATAACGTGGTGACAATTACTAAATATCATATTCATGATAAACTCTGTTTTCAATTATAAATGGAACGTGCATTCTGACGACGAGTTCGATTTTTTTGAATTCTTTTATCTTTTTTCACGAAGGAGATGATAAAAAAGAGAGCTCGATAATGCGAAGCGAGACTCAGGCGATTCTTCGTTGTTTACGTGTTTTTTTCATGCTGACATGTGTGTAATAAATGTATCAGTCCTGACTCAATAAACGCTCGCGATAAAGATTCATGAAAATCGCACGATAAAATTCTGAATCACATCTGCGTTTGTTAATTAAAAATAGACAAGATAGTTGATGAAATCATGACCATCAGCAAACTCTTTTCCCAGAGAACAGACATTTCCTCGAACATAAAAAACTAAAATAGTAATTTTTCGTGCGATTCTTTCATGAACCTGCCAATGAAACACGACAAGCATGCGCTATATTTACATTCGTCCTTAACTTCGCTTTTTTTCGGCTCGGTACTCATTATTTATATAAGAGAATGTCTCACTGGTGAAACGTAACATCATATCATTTTTATAGGCTTTTTTTATCAGATCCTAAAACACCGATCTGAGCGCACGCGCGAATCCACCATGAGTAAATGTGTTGTTTGTGTATTGGTGTGTTGATGAAAACGCAGAATTTTTGATGCTCCGTGCGCGACTCGACTGGCTCTTCATAATACACATATTTACATTAACTATCTACATTATCTACACATCGACAAACGGTTAGTTGCGCTTTGCTTCTTCGTTATCTCCATCTCTTGCTCTCAGCTTATCACCAGGTACAAGCCAAGTTCCACCGAGCTTCACCGTCGCGAAAATTCATGTTTATCATTATCATCATCACCGCTAATAACAACAACAACAACAACAACAACAATTCTTTTCGTATCTATGATTCAAAGCAACAGTCATAAAAGGAGTACAAAGCAAAGTTACACGACCCTCGCTGGAGAATCAGGGAAAAGCGCGGAGCATCGTCCTCGATGCTACATGTATTGTGTACACCCGTACGTGTGACTGAGATACACAGGTATAAAATGATAAAATAAATATGTTTAAACCTATAAAAATGGATGACAGGCATCAGGATAAATGACTAACAATAATAAACGATGAAATTTTGTAGACCGAGGCTACGACCGTTCGACAATTGCGCGGAATTCGCGAGCCTCTTTCCGAGCCAGCGAAGAACCTTGCGCGATAACTCGCGCGTGTCCCCCGCTCCGCGGAGGAACCTCGACGCCGCGTCCTTTTTCAAAACTTCGTCCTCGTGCGCTCGGATTCTTCACGGCGACTTTTTCAATTTCCATTAGTCTTCTTCTGGTCTCTCCTCTTGTAGGATGCGAGGCTCGGCTTCGAGTTTCTGCATTCAGGTCACCCTGGACCGCGGTGGAGACGAAGACCATTGCGACAACGCGGCCCAATCCTACAGGAATGCCCAACATTCCATAGTCTTGACCACGAAATCCTCGTGCGGCGCGAGCGGCTCGTTCCCGTACGTGCTGCACGATTGCGTTCTGCCCTGATACAAATCGCTATCCAACCACAACCCGAATTTGCCACTGAAAATGTTAATTTGTCTGTTAGCGAACGGAAAAATAAATATTTAATAATCCAACTTGTTTTTATCGCTTTGCACATTTTTCATTTCTTGACGTTATGTAAACTCCACACTTTTTCATAGAATATAAACGACGGTTTTTTTTACGAAACAACTTTTTGCCTCTCGAGTTCTTCAAATCTTCTATGGCTCGTTTGATGACGTCATCGTTTAATGCAGCTTCCGGAGACCTCGCAAGGTCTGCGGGAGTACTACATTAATCGAAAGTGTCGGCGACAAATGTATCGCGTTATACATGTTGTGGAAACATTCTTAAAGAGGAAGTAATTGGATTTACTTGACTCGCAAAGTTTCATTTTTTCCGTCGTCGAAGATCAAGAGTTACTCTCGTTTGTGTAATTAGTGACATTGTGTTAAATTAATTTGAACGCATTAATTAAATGCATGGTTAACAGTAGTCATTTCACAATGGAAACTTATCATTATTTAATCACTAATGGAATCAAAATAACACTTACTCTCCAGCCCCAATAGCAAGGCTTTCATTATTTCCTTTGATGAAATAGAGATTATCACCGGTCCAGTTGAATGCTTGGAACCTCGGAGTAAACCTGAAGAGAAGGGATTCTCCAGTGCCGTAGAAATGATCACTCACGTGGAGAGAACACGACGTTAAAGCTCCAAATACCTACGGAATAATTACATCGTTACTTTGGAGTAATAAAATCGTCAAGTACACAATTACGAAAAAATGGGAGGGATTAAAACAGTTGCAAACAAAATATTTTTAAAATATAGGAACACTATATTAAGATGGTTTATAAACGTTGAAAGTTTTGCCGAACAAAGTATTCAGTATCTTAAAATTAAAAAGCATTTTCGATCTATCTGAAGTTGAATCGACATTTTAATTCTTCTTTGAGTAAAGGAACAAAAGATGTCTCGAAACTTTTGAACAAATACTTAAATTCTGTAACAAGCTTGCAGCGAAATTTTGATTCCAGCATGACATCAATGATAAAATTCCTTCCGAAAGTTTTTCCCAGCGGTTTGAATGGACCTCTTCAATGATCAATCATTTCTGACCTTCTTTTATCTCGCTATAAATTTCGATCTCGACTTTTTTTCCACGCAACCAGCGAATATAAACACCGCGCTCGCGCGAGTTTAAGGTAGTGCGGCCGCCAAATGCAAGAGGGAATTGGAAAACATATTTATAATGCAGCATAATTTATTTAACAATATCTTCTTCTTCACGCAAAAAAATACGCGAGTGAAAACATTATACAAAAATGCTCGAAACGAACAACTGAACATTTTTACCGTTTTCACCGGTGAACATTTATATTGTTCACAGAAAATAATTTTTGACCGACTTACTGAACAAATGCATGTATCTTTTTGGCAAATAAATATTTTTTCAAAGCGCTACCATAAAGTAATTGCAAATTGTCCTGTAAACAATATAAATGACCGAACATACAAATTAGCAGACATAAAAATGCATTTTGTATAATTTTTTCACTCGCGTAGTTTTTTTCTTGAAGAAGAAGATATTGTTAAATAAATTATGCCGGCATAATAAATAAAATTAATTACGTTGCATTGAAAATATTTTTCGAATTCACTCTTGCATTTGGCGGCCGGAAAAAAAGAAAACCTCGAGCTTCAATTCTCGGATTCAAAGCTGGATTAATGGCGCTTCATGTTTACCCGGGGTATGATTTATTGAAACAATTAACCGCGCACATGTAAATCTGCGTTCGAGTATCGACGTCCGTTTAACAAGGTCGGCCAACCGTACCCAACAATCGTTAATTCAAGACAATTAGCGAGGTACAAGAACGAGATGCGAGAAAGCACTTACGTTGCCTTCTGTGTCCTCGATGACCAATAAAATCGGGCTCTCGACTCTCGCCATTTTTCTGTAGAGGCTATTCAAACTGAAGCCGTGCTGGCTCGTGCTGAAGACCAGGGTCCAGTGATAACCCTCCGCTCTGGCCGGCAAGTGGCGGCAAAGATGCTCCCTGTGGTCCTCGCTGAGGATCTCGGTGGTTCCGATCAGATCGGGAATGACGATCTCCGCGTCCAACGAGATCGCGCTGTTGGCGTATAGAGCTCGCCTGAGCTCATCGCTCATAGACAGTACCTGCAAAATTACGCGATATTTTACAATCTGCTCGTATTTTCTCGATCAAACAATTGAAGAACATAATGAGACGATGGATCTATTACACGGTTTTTTCTACTGCGTGAAAATTGAGCCGAAAAGTCCAGGAGTGTACGAAACATTTGGAAGAAAAGAATGGTCAATGTCTTGCTAAAGTGGACCAGATTTTGTTACACGGTGCGACGGAGAAATTAATTGGATTGCAAATCGCGCATCCGTGTCGAGATGTCAAACATTGAACGCGTCTGATCCAAATTAGATACATTTAGAATTCAGGACACATTTAGAACTATAATAATTCTAAGGTGCTATGTTGAACTTTGCTAAATAAGTCTAATTCTAGTTACTAAACACAAAGAAATTATGTTTTTTTTTTCAATGCGTGTGTTGGTTTAGTAGTTTATGAAGTATTTTTTCTACGAGTTCCCTGAGTCACTCGCTTTTTTTATGTGTTAATTTGTGAAAATGATAACTCTAACAACGAAAGCAGCGAAGATAAAGAACAAAGCGCTCGATGTTGAAAAAACGTTTTTTGTTCCGCGTACTAGGGATAAAAATAACTGTTTTTCGCGAAAGCTGAATTTTTGCCAACCCCTCATATATCCCGATTACGTCGTATCGTTTAATTATAAATATGCTTCGATGTATCGTTTACCGGGATGTTATTGGCGTACGATATGCAATCGAACGAAGGCAATGGCAAATTTATGGAAACGCCGGATTACGGTAGGATAAATGCGTGTCAATTATTCAATTCTCCAGGAACGCGTTTCACATTTTTCGTTTTTCCGAAACATTCTCATTACTTTTTCACGCGGTGCAACGTTTTCATGAATTATTTGGAATAATCAATTCTCATTCAATTTAATTCGTTTCCTTTTTCGAATGGACGAGAAAGAAAATCGGGATGAGCAAAAATGGAAATCGCGCAATGGTGCTCGGAAAAGATGAAGCATGAAGTCGATTCGCATTTCTCAATCAATGATTCGATTCGAGGCCGCGCTGTGCTTCGATGCCAGCTGGCCCTGTACTCGATTACTGCTTTTACGGTAGACGGCGGAATTATGCGAATCTTGCGATAAATAAAGCCTATTAATAACGCGTCCTTTCCCTTTTTTTCATTTTAGTAGTTGAACTTTGTACGACGCGTCGCGCATCTCGAGTCGTCTCGAATACTTTAGATGATGAATTTTGGTTGAGAATAAAAAAAAATGTTCCGATTCGTGGATACATTACTAGAATCGAAACGAAAATAAAATAAAATAGAATAATATGATGCAAATAAATGCACATTTACGAATAAACAATGAATAAACAAACAAACTCATTGAAAATCGATAATATTCCACCACGATTTGATTAAAAATCGAATGAAATACAATTTGGATTAAATTAGAATTAAATTAAAATAACATTCGACTACGAGTGTTGTTTCAAAAAAATTAGAATTGATTATTCCAAAATGCTACGAAAGGTAGCATTTTAAATCCAAATCAAACTTTTCAAGAAATTATATTTCAGCTGTATTTTAATAAACGTTTTTCTATAATTTGATTCAAATTTCAGCACAATTATTTAGCACTTATGTACAAATTGCGATAGATTTTAATTAAAATTAAATTCGAAACTTAATATTACGTTAACATTTGTATGCATTCATTCATCGATGTAATTGTTAATTGTATTCAAACGATTACAGTAAAATCCAACTAAATTCAGGTTTAATGCCCAAGCTGTCGTTCACCGCGGTATTATTTTTAACCACACCATAATTCCACGTATTACAATAATTAGTCATCATTATGAAGCCGAATTAGAAAAACGTGTTCAAACAAGAGAACGCCAATAACAAGTGAAAAAACTCTGGGTATAACGCAGAGCAAAGTAGGAAATCGCGAATGTGTTACATCGTAGGCGATAAGATCCGATTATCACGTCTAATCGGATCGACAATTTGCATGAATGACCAATTAGAATGCCAAATGAAGGAAAGTTTCCGTATTGAAATGCAAGTCGTGATAATATTTTTTCGTCTTTTTGTAAATCGACTGAAGCTCGCAATAAGAACGCGGTTTTTTCCTTAGAACGGATAAAAAATTAAAAACAAACATCTCATTCCATGCGAATTGATAGCGATCGATGATTTCGGTACCAGCGCGCGTTATTGTCGCCGTGCGGATATTACGAGCTTATCAAACGGACCAATGATCCGGATAATACCGTCTATACGCCCACGGGACAAACAGTTATGTAAAGATGAGTGTCTTTTATTGCTGGATTAATTCGTCGCGGCACGAAGACAATGGCGTTTTCAGATTCTGCCCCGGCTTAAGATTTTTCCTAAACAATCCTCTCATGATTCTCACGAGACTCGACGATGAACGCGAGGATATTGCTTGTAACGCGCTGTCTGATATTATTCAGCACTCGTCAAGCGGAAGATTATACAAAACTCAATATTGCTTTGTACCAAGGTTTTCTGTGACATTTTTTTCGACGTTTTGATGGAAGGTTCATGAATTCAAAACAGAGCAAAAAGTCATATTTTACATGGCGTTTCGTAAATATTTGAATGGAATAACAAAAAAATGATTCAACGCATTTTTTATTCACGGAGATTGTGTTTTTATTGAAGTATGAGTATTGCTACGTCGTGGATGTACTTGTTAATCATCTCTGTGGACGAAAATAAGACTGTTTATGATGAAACTGCAACTACCTAGCAATGGAGGTATGAATGATTAAAAAATGAATCTCTGCTTTTATCATCTTGTCTGGTGGCAATGCCGATAACGAATGAAGCGCGAAACACATCTCAAATAGTGATAACAATAGTTTGTTCAAACACTTAAACGGGAAATACTCTTTTATCTGCAAAACGTATATTGCGAAATCAGCAAATTCATTTCTTCCGATTGGATTTTCGCTCCTCACGTTTCATTTAATTTTCCAACGAAAGATTAATAACCGAGCACTGATTTCACGTGTTAATCTCGTACGAACACATGTTTCCCGCGTGAAATTTCTTTTCTCTCTGGAAAATGTTACCGATAACCTCTCGCCCGTATAAAAATGCACTTTCGACGTCTTATCTAGGGTTATCGAGAGCATGTAATTTTTCTTTTATCTACGTCAGCTACCAAGAAGAAAATACATTTTTTCATGTCTTCATATCTCTTCGATCGATCGTGAAATAGAAGTTGAAAAACAATGAATTCCGTAATTTCCCAACGTTTCATACTTCGTAACATTTTGTTAAATACATTTTCCGAGCTGCAAAATGCATTTTTCGACGTTTTTCCAAGTCGCGGACGTCCTGAATTTAAATTGCACATTTGTTTACATTCCTCAGGCGACTGCGATCCGAAGTCACTCTCGAGTCCTACACGAGATGGGACGTCGAGTTTTCATTAGAAATTCAAATTAATTTAAGCCCGACGTCCGGCGAGATTAACTCTATAGGTCAGTAATAATGACAAAGAGACGCAGGTACTTCGGAAATCACATAATAAACTTTGTTCAACCGAAAACGTGACATGCCCAGAGCATGTCAGAGCATCCCATTATACATTTTAATTGCGGAAAAGCTATTTTAATACAAAATTTAATTCATCTTGCGAGACGAAAAATGAAAAAAGTCAGTCTATATAAAACATTTTTCTTCGCAAAAAAAAACAATTATCACGTTTTTATTTATCTCTTCTAAAGCGTGACTCATTTACCTAGCTCGATATATTTTCAGACATTGGAATTCCATCGACATGTGTAGGTTGACGCGCTGTCAAACTCTTGCGTCAAGAAATAAATTTTCCGCAAATAGTTCACGTAGCGTAACGTTAAATGACATTACATTGTCCGCGATCCGATCGGCCAAAGATTCGGCAATGCGCACATTGAATGTTCTGTAGAAATATTGACGGGGCAATAGAGATCAAAACATAAGGCAACAGACTCTTTCAATGTTTTCCAGAAGTATAAAAGCCCTTTTAGAAACAACATAATTTTTAATTTAAATATACTTTGCTAGTTTGAAACGCTTCGAAAGCGTTTACATGCATTCGAGCGTTCTCGAGGCCTTTTTTGAAGGAAAAATAGAAATTAACGGTAAATGCTTTCGATTGTAAGTAGAGACTGCGATTCGGATTTCATGTTAAAACGTGTAATTAAACGCAGATGATGATTCGACATAATTACGTCGTGGCAATCTGTCGTCTCAAAGTTTATAATATAGAGATCTTATTTCGCCCACAAATATTTAACTAGTAGTTATTTATAGAATATAAAACCTAATCTTTCCATTTCTTATCTCGTTCAGGTGAATGCTGCTAAGTTTATTTTCTGAGGAGAAGGAAAATCACGTTTCTATTAAAATATATCTCGTTAACGCCGCTACCGTTAAAATGTTTCCCATTTTACGGATGACGATTTTTGCCAGCTAAAAAATAGATGCGCAATGGAGACAACGTTTTTCCTCCTTTCAAGCTCGGGTGCGCACGAACGAATGTTGTTACGGGTTCTGCATGTACTTTACAGGAGAAAGTGGAACCTTGGAACATTGCATTTTTTGATAGTCACTTTCGTACGCAATTTTGAGTTTCTAGCTATACATTTGTGCGAATTATTGCGATATGTTGGTTTTCTGAGTCACCGATCATTATTTTTTACGCTAAAAATCTCAGTATCTTTCTAACAAAAACAAGTATTCGAAATCCGAAAAAAATATAGAAGGTACTGTGTTGTTTTCTGGATCTATCGGCGTATGGAACAAATATCTGATGACATTCGTTTTCGGAAAAAAAATGTCGTGAGTTGTACTTTGGAAACTGCGATCAAATATAGCTAATGTTTTGTCTGCGACTTATTTTTTTAAAAAAGCAGAGCAAAAGAGAAGTGAAAACATTTGACGTCGTGTCACGAATGCTTTTCACCAACGCCTCAAGTCGCAATTGTTTTGTGTGATACGAGTAAATGAAACATTTTTATAACTATAGTAAACGTATTTCAAACTTATGATAAATGTTCAATGAATTGCACACGGAAATCATGTATTTTCAATTTATTCGTAAATGTTCCAAGGTACATGTATTGTACCTTTACGGAGCGATTTTTAAATCGATTTTTGAAGCATTAAAAAATTAATAGAATTGTATTTCATTTTGGCCTATCCACACAAATACGAAAAGTGTTCCAAGGTATAACACTCTCCCCTACGTTCACCGACATCGGCATGCGCGTTAATTTTAGACTCAAGGAAAACACACTGATCGCGCTTACGAAAAATTGCCATGTCTGAACACCCTTCGTGTAAATATCCCGAGTAATATTCGACAGAGTTAAAAAACTCAAAAAAATTCGCATCGGCCGAAGTAACAAATTTATACGTTTCACTTGGACAACGACTGTAAAAACTGCACGAAACGTTGTGCAGTTGAAAGCAGTCCAAGCTGGTAATAAATGACTTTTTAATTACCGAAAGCATTTCGGATGAATGCAGGAAAACGTAGTTGAGTATGGAGCACGCTTCGGCCATGATGAAAATTCGGAATATCTTTTCCCAGCAGTTCGAACTTTCTCTCTGTCTTGGAGTAGAATGAATCCGGTGCAGTTGAAAAGAAGTTTGTCAACGAAATAATAATATATCAAAGACGCGAAACCGTTCCGTGCCCCTCGCGATTCTACACTGAGTTTGGAAGACTTTCGACCGGCGTTGTTATTCGATCTGAAAATTCTTTCGAATAAGAGCAACAAATGTTGGAGGGCTCTTTCCTTCCTTTCTCCTTATTTCCTTCTCTTTCTGGCCTCCACTCTCGTTTTCTTTCCCCTTCCGATCCCCGTCATTCGCACCTTGTCCCAAGATCAAGAAACTCACTCGGCCTCGGCGTGACGTACTCGAGATGACATTTCGAGTCTTGAAACAGCAGGAGGCCTGCTGCTTTTTTTCAAGACGAGATTATCCTGGCGCCAGAATATTTTTGGATCGTTCGGCAATGAAAGCGTACTTGCAAGCGAATAAAGAGCCCGGAAACGGTGATTAACGACCCCTCGAAATGAGAATTTGCACAAATTTAGCACTTTGAAATCGCACAAAGATCATCATCATCACCGGAAAACGTTCCAATTTTTAATAGTTTAAATAGTTTTCCTAGAAAGTTATTGCGATTTACGTTATGATTTTTTCTCATTGCGTTTCATTCCCGGAAGTTTCAGAATAAAAGGCTTCTCATCAGGTAATAAAGATGTTCTCGACAGCAAACTGATGCCAAAGTTAATCGAAACTTCTTCAAGACTTTCGACTGCTAAGATCGATGGGCGTTTGCAGCACATCGAAGATTAAACGCGCGCGTATCTACGTAGTTTCAGTTGTGTACATCGTGGAAGTAATTCAACGCAGCTGAGCCCGAAGCTGACCTTTCTCAAGGGTCGGAAATTAATGTTAATAGCAGTAATGACAGCGGCAACATTGACAAACAATGCAAAAATTAAGGACGCTCATTAACCGTTATAAAACTGATTCATCCGTTGAAACCTCTAATAGAATTCGGCGGAAGAACTGCACGAAAGTGCATAATGTTCCGCGGAAAAGTACAAGAGTTTCGTTAGAGAACACGAGCTTGGCAGCCTGAAATTTACCGTCCCTGTCAGAAACTTTGTAAAAGGTATTTCGTGCAACTTTGGAACAGGCCGTCAAGGAGATCAGGAAGAGCCTGCAGCGCTCAAAGTGAGAATGCGTTATTGAGAAGTGTCAAGGAGGAAACCCGTTTTTACAATGCAATTTCAAATCCTTTGTTTTGGAAAGGTTTAATATGGTATTTGACGTCGTACGCGAAAGAGAAAATCTCGTTAAATGTCATCAAAAGCATCCACGTGGAATAGTCTTTTTTCGTCTTTCTTTTAAGGTCCGTTGACGTCATGTGTTTCTTAGGTGATGCTTATCAAAAAGGAAAAGAAAGAAAAACTAATATAAATCAGCAGCTCCGAGCTCTTTCAAATTATCTTGTAACGTTGTTTTTGGCCTGGGTAACAGTCATTTTCTCTTTCTCTTGATAGTAAATTTCGCCAGGACCCTCGTCGGCTACGTTTTTGTGTGTTTTGAAAGATTACATGCGTCACAATCCGGTTTTATCTCATCAGTTTATGACTAACCACGGTTTTAGAAAAGCAACGATTCTTTCATCATTCGAAATTCAAACGATGCGCATTTCCAGTAAAAATATGAATAATGTTCGAACAATTTCGCTTTTGATAAGGCATTCGACTGTTCATTTTTCGAGCGAGTTGTATGATGTATTATCAGTTAACATACGTTCACTTGTAGTTCAAGTATATAAAGAAGCGGCCACCCCAATCGCCTTATCTCTGTTTTCATGTTCAAATACATCAAGGCCTTATTTAGTCACGTTCACAACAGAAGATTTGTACAGGGCAATGTGTCAATTACGCTCTACGAATTCCAATTACCGTTTATTTTTCAACTAAAAAAACGAGGACTGGTTGATTAAAATATGATAATTTCTCAGGGTTTTTGCATTCGCGACATTTTTTTCAAAGTTCGATAACTTCGAAGTGGCAATGTTTAAGTAAAAGATATTAAAAATAGGTCACGGAAATTTATAGGCGCGTTTAAAAACGTATTATAATTTAGCTGCTTCTTCAACGCGCGAATGAAATTAAAGGAAATTTTTCGCGATCTTACGTCAACAATAAAAATGTAAATTTGCAATCTTTTCCTTCGATCGGCTATTTAGATTGATAAAATCATCAAATGAATGGTTATAAAAATTCCTAATTGACTTAATTAATTATGATTGACAGTTAAATCTGGAAAACAACAAGAGGCTGCGAAGAGAGGTTTTGTTCCAGAATATTCCGAATGCACGTTCATTGACTGCTGACCAACGTAACATTTGAAGCATGCGCAGTACAAAACCTATGCTACATATTGAAACTTGTAGAACGATTTGCTAATTCATTCGATAAAAAAATGGGTTCAAAAATTTAGAATTACCAATCTTGTTCTACTCTAAAAATAATTACAATTCTCCATTAAAATCGACCGAAAAGTTTCAAGGTTTCATTTCCCATCATCGATAAAACATCAAATATTCGAATATGCAAATTGTGTTTGAAAAACCAAATGTTTGATATTTAATCGATGATTGATGATGTAACGCGGAATAAAAACGACGCGAAAATATCATTGCCCAAAACGACCCGCGTTACGAAACGCGGTATTGAAAAGACAAATACACGTGTTACTGTTTTTTCAACTGTCGTTATTTTCGTAACACTCGAATATTTACACACCATATTTCCCCGAAAAAAAGGAACTTGGAAGATAACTTTGCAGATTGATAAAACTCGATTGAAATTTATCGCGCTCTCGATTAAAAACGGGAGCTTTTCTTCCCGATTATGTCAATCTTGCACCTCGTGTTTCAAAACTTGAAGTTGAATTACCTTTGTCTTTTGTTTCAGGAATTTGGTGATCCTGTTGATACTCGGTATTTTGGTCTTTGGCATCTTGACTAGATTCATTGCGTCAATTGTTTCGGACAACTAAAATTCGAGCGTCGCGACGCGGTAGGAAATTATCGTTCTCCCTTTGGTTTTAGCGCGATTCTTTGGCACAAATCAGTCGTATCGTAAAGGTCCGGGTCCGAGATCGCTCACGTGGGATACTGTTTTTCGCGCATCCTCTTGCTCGAGTTTGCCCGCGTGTTTGCCAGTTCTGCAATTTTT